>JAUTBZ010150138.1:0-11810 GCA_032361785.1 Lepetodrilus galriftensis
GCAGGTATAATGTTAAGCGCCTGTGAGCAGCCTAGCTGGAACTCGGCGCTATATAAATAGATTATATTATTATTTATAATATTGCAATCAGGCAGAATGTCAAACAACACCAACCAAAATCCAGTCATTTGGCCTAATTCCTGGAATTTGTAGTCATTAGGCCAAAATAATGCCTGATGACTGGTTTGGCATATTGACTGTAACATACATAGATGAAGCATAGATTCCGCGTATAATAATATGCCCAATAGAAGATATACGGCAAACCAAAGTATCCGATCTACCTCTACTATAGCAGCATCCGTGACTTGTCCATTGATACGTCTATATGCATCCTTCGTTAATTTGGATCCTCTATTTTATTTTTCAGACATCCAGCGCTACAGATTCTGTTGGGAGAACGAGTACATCAACACAGACATGATAGCTTGTGGAGATAGGGCGACGGAAATCGTCAGTGCCAACAGAAACCCGTGTCGATTCTATGAAGAGTTCGAACCCTGTCTGGACTACGTCACACGCGCACACTGCGGGATACAGCAGGCAGACCTCCTGCGAAGGTACCTGATTATTGCCAACAGTCAGCAGAAGCGTGTGATGGGATGTGATACGTCGCCTCTGATTGGTGTATCTGTTTCTCCACCACGTGACAGAGATGTAGCATTGATACCACAGGACAGACACGGTACGTGTACACACCCGTCCCGTCACTGATTACAGCGTGTAGTATCCCGATTGATTTGTTTAGAATACTTCTTCATCATCCTTGGATACATAAACCACACAAGCCGAGTTTGCGATTCAGTACTTTTATTGGTGGGTGGGAACCACGTCCAACCCTCGAGACGGGTTCACGAGACATACGAACAAATGACAGCTAGCCTTCATATAGCTAGCTGTCACATCTTGCCACGTGGGGACGATACAGATCTATCAACGTCCCTCTATCTGACCAGTTAATAGCAACTCGAATAACAGGTGGTCACTTCAGATACCCCTGGGTAATGTTATACAATTTCAGACGATTTATCAAATACCGTCATGCTGCTTGATAAGCCAAATTGATAAATGGGCCAATATACTGAAACCCTTATTGTTCCTTAAACTCCTATACTAAATATATCACTTGGGATATTACTGTTATTTGATTTTGTTTTTCAAAAGGCAAACGACGACGGTGTGTGTGCTAAAGTTAGAGTCAGAATTGTCCAAGAACTTGTTTTAACTCGAGATGCCTTCAACGCACGGTTGGAATTAGAGAACGGAGAACTGTCAGCTCTAGAGAACATCCGAGTTACCGTCAACATCAAGTCAACATATGGCGATGGGTCGCTAGCCACCGACTTGTTTGTATAGAATATTTGCTTGTAAACCACCGAGTATGGCTATAGTCACGTACACTATAACCTATGTTCACCATAGACTAGACTTAGTTGGTAGAAGTGTCTTCATAACCTAACGTTTATGTTTAGGTAATACCACCCTGGTGGGCATCACAGGAGTCGATGGCATGGGCAGGCTTGATAGAGATAAGTCAGGGAGTGCTGAGTGGCTCATCATCCCTTACTCGACAGCGGCCGTGAAGGAGGACACACTGTATGACATAGGTGGGACACTCTCCTACGTCGTGGACGGATCCAACTTTTCCATCCCGCTTTTGCCTGACACTATCACAGTGAAACCCAACCCCAGCCTGATAGTGAACTATTTCCAGGAGAAATACGTCCGAGGGGATGATCCTATGACAGCGGACGTTGTCGAGCCAATTGTTCCTTTCACTCTCGCCGTGATGGTCAGCAATGGCGCCTACGGGGTTGCCAGACAACTGAAAATAACATCAGCTCAACCTGAAATCATAGAAAACGAGAAAGGACTGTTAGTATCATTCAAGATAGTGGGCGCACAGCTAGGAAACCAACCTGTGACTCCATCGTTGTCAATTGACTTTGGAGATATTGAGTCTTTTGAAACCAAGACAGCTCGATGGCTTTTGACCTCATCCCTGAAGGGAAAGTTTTATAACTATACGGCGACATTTGAGAACATCAATCCTCTTGGAGACCCGCAGTTATCTATCATGGAACACGTTGGTTATCACGAGCTAGTACATCTGGTAAGACTGGACACCCCAAAGGATGACCTGGATGACTTCTTGGTTAATGACATTATTGACGAAGATGAAATGCCGGATGCTGTGTATGACAGTGCCAATGGACTGTATTCTACGCCTGTTGTTGTAACGGAAGTCACCGGAGTTGCCTTGAACCGGAAGCTAGCACGTGGAACAAAAACCTACATCTATGTATCTGTGACTGTCAAAGTATTCAGCACCATTGCTATGACATATGGATACACCCGTCTGGAAAACAACATCACTACGGACACGTTGAGTCAGTCTCTGCTGCAAGTAACAAACTTTGATGACAAAGAAATACTACTTGACAAGAATGCCTGGCAAACGTCGTACTACCACGATATATTCTACTTGCATTTGTTTGACTTCTATCACCTTTCAAACTATTCAAAACCATTGACTTATTCTCTGATATATGGTCCTAGAAACCTGTATGCTCCAGCATTTGACCGTAAGGGATATTCTGCGGATGTTCCCCCAACTGTAGTTCCAATAACTGTGATGACAGTTACAGCAACAGACAAAGATAAAGAGTCACAACTGGCATACAGATTGGATTCCACAATGAACTTCACGATAAACGCAGTCACTGGAGAAATTGTAAACAAAGTTCCACTGGAGGTTGGTACGTTTGTCTTGATTGTGACTGTAGCAGACGATGGCATCCCTGTTCTGAGCAATTCAGTGCGCGTGGAAATACACGTGACCGGCGGCGTCATACTGACTAGTCCCGGATTAACTGATGGAACAACATCCATGTCCACAGTGTCCTCTACTGCGTTCAATGTGTCAACATCAAGATCTGGTTCTTCTTCAATTGAATCCACAACGGGCTCAATATACACAGGCTCGGGTTCTCACTCAACCGAAGCCAATGGCCCTGGTTCTTATTCAACTGAATCCACAACATCCACGGGCTCGGGTTCTTCTTCAACTGAAGCAACAACATCCACGGGCTCGGGTTCTTCTTCAACTTCAGCAACAACATCCACAGGCTCTGGTTCTTCAACTGAAGCCACAACATCCAAGGACTCGGGACCAACTGTTCAGACATCCGGAGTCAGAAAGGAGCATAGCGATATTGCCGTTGTGACTCTGCTCCTGTTGGCAACTGTAGCCCTTATATTTTATTAAAATAATATCCTATCATAAAGTACATGGATACATCTCACAATCATAGTAACCATACATATATATACTAGTATATAATCAGAGTATTCATAAATAGGTTGTAGTTTTCCGTGTCAGATGCATATTATATCTAGATCACACTCGTTTATCAGTTACTATGCACTTTAAAAAGCGTCTTCATAGAGGTTGATCATACAAATATGGTTGCTAAGGAGTGTTTACTCTTCGATATTAACATTATTTTTCGTTTGTCCTGTACGAAAACTGCAGCCTTTTGAATATCTCATGTGAAGGTGAATTCGTTTTTCCATGACCTACCTACGTACAGGAAATACCACAGTAAATCATAGTGATGTTCTCCCGTTCATGTTCGCATGCATGTATACAATTTTAGAACCAGGCAAACATATGATCATCACATTATATAGATTTATATCCAAAGCTTATCTGAATTTGTGAATTTGTTTGTTTTTTATACTGTTATCTGTATATTTTTCATAGTCGGTTATATAATACTAGTTGTATGGTGTTTTGAAGTAATCTACACTAATATATATATATATATATATATATATATATATATATATATGCGCTTTAATAATAAAATTATTTAAATGATTGGGAGTTATGTGTGGTTAGTAGTTCTACTTCTACGTGTCCTGGTCACGTGGTCACATGTCGATATATTCTAACTTGAAGCGTCTCCTTTTAACTTGGGACTGGTTCTATGTCCTATGGAAGATGGATCCGTGTGCTCTCCTTTCAATATAGACACGTCATGTGACCAGTTTGTGCATATAGTGAATTGTCACACAGCGAAGCACTGCGTTATTGTCCTATAGGTATTGCGACGTCAGTCAGGATCAAAGTACGACACGAATAAACTAATCGAGGATATGTTTATATACTTATGTTGGAAATTAACGGTGACATTGATTACCGATGTAACGAGGCTTTTGGGCATATGCTTTTATATTTCGGAGACTTTATTGTTCAGCCACCCTGTAAATCCCATAGTGAAAGAATGGGGAAATTTACTATAGAGCCCCTGTTTTTTCTCTCTCCAATTTATATATTATACAGGTGTTTGAGCCGAGTTTGCTTTAAGTTTTCGTGAAAACGGACCCAAAACCTAGTAGATGCTGGTTATGTATCATCTCCATCATGGGAAATGGCGCTTTAGCAGTGTTTTTAACATTCCCACTATATGACTTTCAGTGTTGGTGTTTTGGTTTCTACGTCACAAAACTAATTAGCATAAACCCACATGCCTATGTGAACCTATAGGATTTCGACCGGGTCACTATTGTCTGTATCGTAAATCGGTGTCCATCTATTAGAATATCTATATAGTACATGCATTTTGCACTTTAAACGTTTATACAAGTATACAAAACAGGTACATCATAAGCGTTAGAACATAAAATAGTATATATTACAGATAAGCAGTTGATTTCTTACAAACACGATAAATGATTGATACAATTCCGAATTCGATAGTTATTATGAACATTAACAAGTGCTTAATATTACTATAGAAGCTTACCTAAATGATTTTAGATACAGAGTATAGTGACCTGATCGAAATATTACAAGTTCACAGAGGCATGTGGGTATATGCTATTTAGATTAGTGACATTAAAACCAACTAACACTAACACTGAAAAACACTGCTAAAGCAACAGTGCACATGTTTGAGATGGTTTATAACCAGAATCTAATGGGGTTTTAGTCCGTTTTCACGCACGTGCGCATATAAGCTGGCCTGTCACGTCAAGCCCTTTGCCCCGTTGACCCGAAAAACAAGCTTTGGTCCATAGTATATGCGTGCTGAAAATACAATACCAAGATATGTGTAATAAGTAACTGTTTTCATGGGCTGCTCTTCATAATACCATTTCTCCGTTTCTTTTCAGTAATGGTATCCTCCATTTCTAAAAATAATTATTTGAGACTTGTCCATAATATTATTTACTTCTAATCCACAATGTTTACAGTACACACCTAATGCATCTAGCTTCTTTTGTAGCTCAATAACAGCGTCATCCATAATAGTAAAATCATCTGCAAACAGCAATAATACAATATCTTCTACATCAATCCTTACAAATATGTCTCTCAGACCAAGATTGCATAGTTCTTCTACAAATTCGTTAATGAATAAAATAAATAATACAGGGCTTAACATACACCCTTGGCGGACACCACTAGACGTAGTAAATGAACAGGTTTTTAAATTACTTTACTATACATGTCTTCTAGTATTTTCAACACCTTGCCATGTATTCTCCTCTTCAACAATACATAACGTAATTTTTTTCTATCTACCATAACAAATGCTTTTCTAAAATCTATAAAAGCAGCATAAAACCTTTGTCCTGGTTTCCTACGATATTTTTTACATAAAGCTTGAAGAATAAATATAGTATCTGGACATAGGCATAGGCATAGTACTGTAGTAACGTTTGGTTCCACAATTTAAGATAAATAACCTTTATATAAGTTTTGTGGACGCATACATCGTAATTTGTTTACCGGTATATTAATTATATTTCAACTACTTGCTGATTGTTATGCAACGGGACACGGCCAAAATACATATACAAACAATTATGTCCTACATCTCTTTGTTGCCGAGATATAATCAAGTTTAATTATATAGATGGTGTGTCTCTGTGTGTCTGTCTGTGTGTGTGTGGGTGTGCGTGTGCGTGCGCTTGTGTGTGCGTGTGTGCATGCGTGTGCGCACGTGTGTGTGTGTGTGTGTGTGTGCGCGTGTGTGTGTACGTGCGTGTGTGAACAGATTACTACCGGACGATCCTTATATGTACCTATTCATATTGGATAACTACTGTGATGAAGCGGATTCTGCCTTGAATTACTTTATTCGGCGGCACTGCGCGTGGTGCTCTGAAGGTGACTGTGGACGTCGATGAACATGTCGATGTTAAGTACAGAAGTGTCCATATTTGTGGTGGTGTTTACCATCGTGATATGTGCTGGACTTCAGGACGGTAAGTGTATTTTAACTGGCTTTATACAATTAGTTTGTATTAATTCCCATTCATTAACTGGCTACAATGGAACCATTTGTACTATCTGATCTATCGACTCTTCCATTCCAGTCGATTAGATACATGAGAGAGAGAGAGAGGGGGGAGAGAGAGGGGAGGAAAAATACTTATGTGCATATTAAATTATGATAGAATTGATCAATCTAAACAATTCCCTTTCTGCTAGTTGCCACGCGTTCACTACCCTTGGCCATATAATACATAATAGTGTGGGTAGTACTCAGTCAGAATATGCTTACTAATGTGTGACTTATAGAACAGACTGTGTCCAATTAGCAGACTTAGAACGAGTATAAGACATGCATCCATTCAAATATTATCAGCAGATCCTTTATCCACTAGGCTGCAAAATACTGCTAGCTATAGGTATGATGCACACAATAATAATAATAATAATAATAGACGGAGAGGTTTACTCCGCTTTAAGATGCGTACTGTATCCTAATATTACTAGTGACCATATTGCAATGGCAGTAGAAGGGATGGATCATGTTGATAACTTCCCTAAAAATGCCTTGGGATTTAGTTGTTTCTGTTATATTGTGTCTGGGGAGGCTTGAATGAATATCTACGTTTTAAAAGAAATATGTATTAATTTTAACGGAAACACACGTAAAATAATACATTCTAGAACAAATTGGATGTCAATGGTTAGATTGGTGTAAATGTCCTTGTCTTGGTCAATCTGAATATAACCTAGATATCAGTGGTAATGTATTTGTTTTATTATATAGGGTCTTCTAGTACAGCAACATAGAGTCGTGGAGTAGATAACCCAATTAAATAGTGCAATAGTGCAAACACAACACTCGCAGTGCAAAGAAATAAAACAGAAATAAAAAATCCGCATGTACATGCATGCACCCACAGGACTTTGAATAATATTTAGTTTTAAACATACCATATATCTAAATAGTAATCTTAGGAATGCACTGAAGGCTGTACGCTAGCTTTACGAAAATGACCATCGCGACGTACTTGAAGTTTGCCTTGGGCAATAACCGAACGGCATTAGGTAGTTCCTATACTAAATATCATTCGCGCTAACCTGTGTGCATGCATGAACTTACGAGTTTTATAGAAACAACAAAAATATGCCTTCCAGTGTATTCTCCGAAAAAAGGCCATCGTCATGATAAAAAAGGCCATCGTCATGATAAAACCATTTCCTCTACAAACGCTGCGTACGTGATTTGCTGGCAAGAGATTGGTGATAAACTGTAGTTCCACTTCATTTGACAAGTATAACATCCAGGGTATCGTTTCACAAAGCTCTCATGGCCGCTAAGATACATACCATAGCACTCGCTTTGTTCGATAGCTAATACATTGCTAAGATAGTGCTGTGGTATCTTAGCGGCTAATAGAGATCTGTGAAACAATACTCAGCACTCCAAATTCATCCAGTTTTATTCACGGCGGATCATTATCTCTTACATTTCTACGGCTTCAAATCGAATAACAACCAGGGCAGTTCATTTTCACATGGTATATTCTGTGCAGATCTATAGAGACACTAATATTACTTCCTGTTATGTGAAATTCGACCAGATGGATCTATGCGTTTGACTTGATTTCCATGCAGATATTTTACTTACTTAATTGTTCTCTAGTTATACTATACTATGTTAACGCTATTAACCTATGGGACTTTAGTTAGTAGTGGTTCGTAACCTCAATATTGGAGTAAATTGGGGACAATAATCTTGGTAGAAGAGCGACTGCTGAAAGATATACTGATCTCTGCAGATCTCAGCACTGTACATGTCCATGGCTGGCCGACGTGGACTTGGATTAATTTTATATTATGGTTAAATTTCAGGCGTTGCTCAATGTGATGCCTCCCTGGGATTTGAGAATGGGAATATCACTGACGCCCAGTTGACGGCCTCCTCCTATTACGGGGAATACAGGGCAGAACATGCCAGACTTAACGTAGGAAGTAAGTACTATCAGGCTTCCATGATACCATTAGTACTATCAGGGACATCATACATGGGAGGACATGCCAGAACATATGTAGTAATTAATATAAGGCTTCCAACATACCACAAAACAGTATTTTCTTTTCTGTCATAATATACACTAACAAGTGATTATATCTAACATATAATGCGTATATTTGTATTCAAGGTGGATGGTCAACCCAATCCAGTGATCCATTTCAATATCTGCGAGTTGACCTATTGAGTCAACATCGGATAACGCGATACTCTATTCAGGGTAGTACCAATGGATGGTATTCCAGGACATTCGTCCTATCTTACAGCCTGGACGGACTTTCATGGAAGAGATACACGGCTTCCGATGGACTTCACATACTCACAGGATCCAGCAACGCAAACACTGTGACATCATTTGACCTCAACCCTCCTGTGCAGGTAAGGGTTAAAGGGGGGGAGGCAACTTACGCTGTCTGTAGCTTTAGACGCATACAATCACAGATTGTGATCGCCGCAATTGATCAAATATGAGTTATAAATCAAGGTATATACAATTAGCGTAAGTATCATCCATGTTGTATCGCTAACAAGCCGTTTGCGACCTCTTACAGCAAAGAGCATTAATACATTTGCAAATGGCGTATTTTGCTGATATGAGAGTTCCGAAGATCCCATTATACTCCAATTTCTCTCTCCCTCTCTCCCTCCCTCTCTCTCTCTATCTCTCTATCTCTCTCCCTACCCCTCTCTCCCTCCCTCTCTCCATCTCTCCTTCCCTCTCTCCCGCTCTCTTTATCTCTCTCCTCCCTCTCTATCTCTCTCTCCCTCTCCTCTCTCTTCGCTCTCCCTCTCCTCTCTCTCCTCTCTCTCCCCCCTCTCTCTCTCTCTCTCTCGCTCTCTATCTATCTAGTTTTGTAGACACATCAAAAGTACATACTTTCAAATAAATACACGTTTAATAATTAAATATTTAAACAAACCCGTGATTGTATGCATTTAAAGTGTATGACTAAACGTTAGTATCTGCTTTACAGGGTAGTTTTCATATGTATACATTAATGGTGAGTAGGATATTAATTATACTGTTCTGTTCCAGGCGAGGTACGTGGTATTTCAACCAGTCTCAGTAAGTGGGTACGCAAGTCTGCGTCTGGAGCTCTATGGATGTCTACTGGAACAGCAGGTTCCATTTAGATCTACAGTTGTTTCCGGTGATATAGAGGTGGGTGAATAATGCAAATAGTTACCTTAATGCTCATGTGTAATGAATGTATTACACATACTAGAAAGCTACATTGGTTGTTAGTATAGGATACGTTATATTAGTATGTCTCCCTGACAGCTTGTCAGTGGATTTATCTTAAAATAACTTTTACGTAAGAAAGTTATACTGTAGACCTACGGTGTCACATCCGTGTAGGTCGATAAGTAAACACATAATAATAATAATAATAATAATAATAATAATAACAATAATAACAATAATAACAATAATACTACTAATACTACTACTACTACTACTACTACTACTACTACTACTACTACTACTACTACTACTACTACTACTACTACTACTACTAATAATAATAATAATAATAATAATAATGCATATATATTTCTATCGGGCCTATTCCATGTCGTACACATGCTCATCTATTCCATCTCGTAAACCATAACAATATGAGTGATTCAGATACAGTTATGCATAGTGACATAAGAAAATATGGGTCTTAAGTTTTGCTTTGGAAATGTTTTGATGTCAAGGGGTAATAAGTTCCACAGAACAGGCACATTGTGAGAAAGATCTAGATCCATAGGAAGAGTGTCAGCAGGAATTGGACTGACAAAAGACTGATTTTCTGAACGAAGTTTACGAGCTGGAATGTATGGGACAAGAAGTTCAGATAAATATGTTGGGCTAATGCCATGAAGACATCGGTATGTAATACATAGCAGTTTAAAATCAACTCTGGCTGTAACAGGTAACCAATGGAGTTCCTTGAGAACGGGTGATATATGCGAACGTTTGGATTTGCTAGTGATAATACGAGCTGCTGTGTTTTGAACATGTTGTAGTTTAACGAGTAGTTGTTTACTGATACCGGATAGGAGGCTATTGCAATAGTCAAGTCTGGAGATATAATAACTAGGGATTGGACAAGAGCACGAGCTGCATCAAATGTGATGAGGTGTCTGATGTTGCTGATGTACGAAGGTGGAGGAAATATGTCCTACACAGCTCTGACCTGTTTTTCCCATAGTCTACTGAGAGTCAATATAGATAGACACCTAGATCTTTTACATGACTCACAAGTTCGACATCAGAGTCAGCAATAGTGATAGTCCTAGTATCAATCTTGCTTAGATGGTTCTTAGCGCCAATGATAATGAGTTCTGTTTTGTCAGTATTTAGCTGCAATATGTTATTCGTCATCCAGAGGTCTGTTCATGAGCGCCAGTTTACGCGCGACTGAGAGAGTGAGTGCTCTGGACCTACATCGCCTAGAAATCCTAGATGGCGTCTGGCGTGTTACCATAGTTACTGAAAGCCAAAATGCAGATGAGACGATTATTTATCTCCCGCAGATCTTACTAGATAGCTTCAAGCATGATAATTATATACTAGCTAAGGTTAAACGAAGGTGATATTATGCAGATTAATGACAAAGGAGGTTATTACTAAAATCTCAATAACACATTTCTCGCCTTAGAAATTCGAGGTCACGCTATCAGTCGTTCAGGAGGCTACACGCGTGAATACGCGTAAACTCGGTCTCGCCTCACGCGAGTTCGCGCCTTCCTGAACAGAGCTCGGTTCTTAATTGACTTCGTACACTCCGAGGTACTCTTGAGTGAGTCCAAATGTGTGTATCCATGGCAAGTATCGTATTTGTCATCTGCAAATGAATGGTGGAGAAGATCATGTTGGCTGATGATATTCGCGATATTAGTTTGTAAATTATGAATAGCACTGGTCCTAAGACAGATCCTTGTGACAGACCACAGCTCAAGGTAGAACTGGTAGACCTCGCGTCACTAACCATAGTAGACTGACCTCTGCCTTGAAGATAGGATTGGAACCATCTGTGAGTACCTCCTAGAATTCCAGCTTGACTATGCATCTCTTCTAGCAACACCTCATGGTCAATAGTATCGAAAGCGGCCGAGAGACCTAGCATTATCAGGGACGCCATCATGCCTTCTGCACAGATGACCTCATTCAAGACCTTCAGTAGAGCCGTCTCCGTACTATGATCCGCCATGTAAGCCGACTGATACTTGTCCAAAAGTGAGTCTTTGGAGATATGCTCCCTGAGTCGTATGTTAGTGACTCTTTCTAGGATGTTAGATAAGTACTGAGGGTTTGAAACAGGTTTATGAGGATATTCGGATCTAGGTTATCTTTCTTAAGGGCTACAGGCGATAACGGCGACACGCCAAAACGGCGACAAAAAAAATGGCTAAAACGGCGAAAAAAATAGTCGAAACGGCGAATTCAGTTGGATAAAATGGCGAATTCAGTTGGAT
>JAUTBZ010150149.1:0-11810 GCA_032361785.1 Lepetodrilus galriftensis
TAATGTTAAGCGCCTGTGAGCAGCCTAGCTGGAACTCGGCGCTATATAAATAGATTATATTATTATTATTATTATTACACTGGACACATTTTCCCAACATTTCCCCGACATTTTCCAAACAATTGTTGTTACAAGACCATGTTGGAAAAATGTTGCTAGTGTACACAGGGCAAATTAGTTTTACAACATGTGGGAAAAATGTTGGAGAAATGTTGCTGTAGTGTACACAGTGTCTAAAATCAGATCTTGGAAAAATGTTGGGGAAATGTTGGGAAAATGTTGGGGAAATGTGTCCAGTGTACACAGACCTTTAAGCGTAAAGCCCATTTCCCCATCATTTGTTGTTACAAGACCATGTTGGAAAAATGTTGGGTAAATGTTGCTAGTGGACACAGGGCAAATTAAGTTTTCCAACATGGGAAAATGTTGGAGAAATGTTGCTGTAGTGTACACAGTGTCTAAAATCAGGTGATGGAAAAATGTTGGGGAAATGTTGGGAAAATGTGTCCAGTGTACACATGCTTTGACGTTCTTTCTGGTCAAAAATGCATATTGTGGATGTTCTGGTCATACTAGTATACTAAATTTAATAACCTAAATGTTACAATTACAGCCTGTCCATAAAATGCATTGTCCATGCATGCAATGTTGGTGAACTTGGTATAATAAGAAGTGACTTGGTATTATAAGAAGTGTCGTAAACAGGTTTAATAACATTTGGAATTGTCGTAAAACACGTTCGATAATGTCTGTAATTGTTGCAACAATGTAGAAAATATGAGATGGGTGATGGTAAACATAATGCCTCTGTACATATATCAGCTGGTAATCATGGTGAGAAATGTTATGACATTGACAACGATCATTAACAAGTGAAAAGAAACTGACAGATACAAATTAATTTCAGCACACAAAATAAAGAAACTATGAAACGAAAATGTGTGACTTAATATTTCAAACGGTAATTTATATGGAAATGCCCGAAAAACATTCGAATTGCACTATTACATTATCGATACAATTAAATGATTTTTCTGTAGGTTTCATATTTATGTAAACTCAATAAAATTAATAACTGTGTGCTAAAATGTGTTTGTTTTTCAAATATATATGTATATTAACTACGGTGATCACATTTATGAAGGTTTACTGTCGTGTCAGCCTATTCCAGTAACTACGAAAGAGCATTACGCTGCAAACATAAATATGTTAATCATTAACCTATTAGACAAACAATATAGTTGACTAATTACCGGGTATGTACATATTTTCACCCGTTAAGCGTTCGAGCAGACAAGACGGCGACAAGGAAATTGTCTCAAAAATAGCAACGGAGTACTTTTATCGTATCGCCTTCCCTAATACTAAATACTAAAGCGGCTTAAATATGACCATTGTATTTAAATTCATGCCCTGAAATGAATTCTGCAATTGCAGTTAAAGCTACCTAGAAGACAATGGTATGTCTGTAGTAGTTAGCGATACAACTGAAAGAGAGAGCGAGAGAGAGAGAGAGAGAGAGAGAGAGAGAGAGAGAGAGGCAGAGAGAGAGAGAGAGGGATAGAGAGAGAGAAATGAAATTCTGAATGTACAATAGAACCTTACATGGTTGTATACTCCACACGGAGTTGAGAATGTGAAATGAGAGCGCATTAATCGATTTACCGGGGGTAATGATCTAGCACTATTGAGTAAGTTTTCGAGTATGGATTTGGAGCTATGCACACACGCACGCGCGCACACATTATTACATTACTCTTCAAATGATTGTGATAATTAATTATATTGTTTTTTACAATCCTTAGTAGCAAGCTATTTCCCTCTGGCTTAGGTTTAGGACAGAGTAACAAGATCCAAATGTTGTTCTTAATCTGAGATTAGATAGAAGCGACATCAAAGATAGCCGCTGTATACCTGTGGGTTTACTGTAACCATTACAAGCTAGCGTTGGCATTGCTTAATTAAACATGTCTTTGCCATCCTTCCGGGTACCCATTCAACTGCGGGCGTGTTTAATTACCTTTGATTGATAATATTTGATGTCACGTGTATCTCAGATGTAAAGTGGAAAGGCATTTATATAGAAAGATGTTACCCCATGTTTGCCCATCCATTTCCAATTCTTCATCTTTATGTATATGTATGTCTGTTACTATGCAAATTTTATTTGGGAAATAAATATTGTTTTAAACCATGTCCCAAATAGGAAATTGCATCAGTAACCATTTCGTAAGACATCTCGTATAGTACTATTCATCGTCAGAATTGATCACCTTGGATGATCCATATAAAGCAAGTATATATAATAGAGAGAGTGGAGAGAGGTTCATATTCATATACATGTATATTTATGTCATCATTGTATATATATATTTCTATATGAAAGCACTGATTGCATGACTATAAGCCACTATACCACGACTAAATACATTTCACGATATATCATTATCATTATCATTATCATTATCATTATCATTATCATTATCATTATCATTATCATTATCATTGAGTGAGTTATTAACGGTGTGAGTATAACTAGTAAAACAATGCACTCGTGTCGATGTCATTCAGTGAGCGGACAGCAGTACAATGGATTAAGTTTAATTGTAATCCTAATAAAAACATGGACGGGAGCGACCGTAATCATTTATGAAAATACTATTTTTACTGATATAAAAATGTTTTATTCAAGCATAATAATAATTAATAATATTATAGTAGATATCTAGCTAAGAATATTGATATTTAGTTATGTACCCTTTGTAACTGTTTATGACGTAATATCAAAATTAATATTTGCAAGAATATAACGCGCACACTATATCCTATGGTTTAAAATTAGTTTTATTTATTCTAAATATATGTCATCAATGTATGCATAATGACGTTCTGACAGTGACGCGAAAATAAATTACTTACACTGCTGATGTTCAGCAAAGCTTACCTATCAACAAATATACCACTAACCAATGCGGTGTCGCAATAGAAACAGGTCGTTGGACCAATATTGATAGGCAAGATAGATTATGTACATTGTGCAACTCTAGATTAGGTGACGAACTACAATTTCTATTATATTGTCAATCATTAAATGATATACGAAGATTATACTTACCAAAATACTATTGTAACAATCCAAATTTATCAACCTAATGTCAATCTGTTATCGCCCTATGTTATTAAAGTCTATACTAAAGCAGGATTATGCTTGATGTAAATGTTATATCGATATGCACTATATGTTCAAAACTTATTCATGTAAATATTGTATGTATTTAATTGTTTCCTCATTATATCACATGATGTGATTTTTCATGAGAATAAACTCTGTTCTCAGTTCTGTTCTGAACACGTGAAAGTTAACGACTTCGTTAGATAGTGCAATATGTTTGTTTAGGCGGCAGAGTTCAAAGGCTTCCATAGCTTCCATAAATGCACACATCGATCAAATAAGAGCACCAGTCAAGAGAAATGTACAACGGGTGTAGATTTCACCAACTGTTTGCTAATATACAGTGACGTAATTACCCCAAGCTTCGCGAGCTGACCCCGTGGTTTATTGTATCATCACCAATACACTACCGAGATATATGGTCCGCGTGGTAGCTTGCACGTGCAGCTTGTTAATTACATAGCAGCGTGGTACCGTCTTGTACATTTCATATGAAATACATTACTAGTATATGAAATGTACAAGACGATACCATGCTGTGATGCCGTGTTGATTATTGACAAATGCAATGCGCATATACTATACCAAGCATAATACAATTATGTTTTCAATAAAATTACATTTCTATTCATAAGAATTACATACGAAATAAACTGCATACAGAAAACAAAATCAAATAGTATATACAAATTTACACTTGGAAAACGTTAGACATTCTACAAAGTTGAAAGTACGTATACTCTATAGGCTATCGGAAGTGTTCGCGTAATGTTTTTCGAGCAATCTGATGTGATTTGTCGTCAATCAGCCTAATCAAACACAATACATGTTAGAATATCAATGTGAACTCGTTCAGAGTGCGGATCTTTGTCTACACCTGTGCTTTTGAGAAATGATATCAAAACAAAGCGAACGCGGTTTGACGGGCGAGTACACATGGCGACGCTAAAGTCGGAAGTTTCCACGCAATATGTAATTTTAGAAATATCAAATATATATTCTATAGACCACAGCAACGTTTAGAGTCTGGAATTTGAAAGGATTATCTGGAAAAAGATCAACTTGTTGCTCAATAGCTTGGATAACAATGTTTGTTTCCGGAAATGTTAATGCAAATTATTTAAACAATATTTATTCTCATTGTGATAAAGCATACACATAAGATATTTCACAAGACATAAACATACAACATGATAGGGGATTGACAAAGAGGATTTTAACATCGCTCGACGAAACAAAACGAAGGAAACTTTAAAGAATAAGCCTATAAGGTTGTTGTTGTTGATTTGGGGTTTAAAGTCACTTTCTAGAATCTTTCACTAATATCATGACTTGCATGCATATGTACTGCTCGACTATAGTCTGGATTTCCACCAGGTTTTATAGTGCTAGTTCACTTAGAATATCATGTCGCAGATAGAACAATGATAAACTCAGACACAGTATACTGACTCCTAAACGGCTGCAACATAACAGATATGGATTTTTCATGTAAGAATTACCAATCACGAGTACTGTCTTTTAACGTTAAACGTAAAGAGACGTTCGAAACATGAATATATTGTCAAGATTTCACGTTAGAGACAGCGAAACAAGAAGACAGACTGTCTGGTTAACTGTCATCAGAACCATGTCTGACCATTCCTCACCAACAGGTGTCAGTGTAACGTCATACACATATTACACAGGTTCATTTGGCATATTCCGAATGTACTGGATACTGGGCGATGACCCCAAATTGGGGACGAAAAGGGTCAATCAGGGATGCATTGTCCTAGGGCGGATTGACGTAACATAATTATCAAGCTCCATTAATGTCCATCCAAACGAAGTCTGAACAATGAGTGTTGAAGTCCGTCAGCTGGAACCGGTGACCAGGGTTCACCGGGACATGGTCACGGCTGATTGCTGACCGGTGGTCAGAAGGGGGCTGGAGAAAGGGGTGGCCGGGTCATCGGGGGTGATTACACTTCACCTTCTTGGTTACGTCAACACTCTAGGGGCAGCTGGAGCTAATTTGCATACCACAACTCACCCTTCAGCCAATGGGAGTCCAGGATCGTGAGCAGACGATCATACGCGTCAATCTGGGCGAGGACGCGTTATATACCCCATTTCTCCGGTCCCTCAGACATCATTCAAGTCAGAGTATCAGTACAGTCAACGTCGCGGTGTTCTTACAGTGTTTTTAACCTAGGATAGTGTGATCCTGTCACTGACAGGAGGTACTGTCTGCTTGTGTTTTGGCTGTCAGGATGTCTACTTTCAACATGGCAGGTAAGTCAAAGATAGAATCGTACAAAGAACATAATTAAGTCTTAGAACAGTGTGTTGATGTCTATGAATTTATCAAAATTAATAACAAATATGAAGATATTTAGTTGGTGGCTAGAAATGTAAATACCTTAGCTTCCATTGATGACACTGTCACTAAAAAGGTCATGATAATGGCAGGGTCCAGAATGGCACCAATAATGGCAACGTGTAAATAGCTTCGTATACTGTATGATGCTTGTATAGTATGTCATACACCAATGCTTGGGAGCATATTGCATGACAATTGCATACATATTCCCTAATCGACCAATGCTTGGAATTTATGCCTACCATTGTGCATATATTTCGTAGTGTCAGTGAATCAAGAGTTTCTGTCAAAAGATATTTGCTTTGTATATTGCATAGCAACAGAGTTGAATAGTGCCACCTTTTTGAGTGTATTGCATAGTAACAAAGATATTTGCTTAGTATATTGCATAGCAACAGGGCCATAGTATTCATTTTATTCCCATATTTCATGTGCGAACTCCTTGATATATTACATGACAAACAAGATCTTTGTATATTGCATAGTAACAATTACTAATTTATTTCCTATAGTAACAAGATTATAGTAACACGATTATTGCTAATTCCTTGGTATATAGTACATATAGCAACAATATCTTTATATATTGGTATATTCTTGATGACAAATAATGTTGTTATATATATTTTTCACCAACTGTGGAGAAAGTGAAGTGAAGTAGTAACTAAGATAATCCCCGAGTAACATGAGTAAAGCAGCTTGTGTGGTGCTTGGATGCCCGCCCAGTAAAACAATAGTCTCATTTGCTCGGTAAGCTAAATTACATTGCAACAATCCGATCTAGTCGCAGTGAGAAGCTTGCGTTCCAATTTAGCCCAAACAAAAGGATGGATGTTTATAATGTCGAGATGCAATTCTACAAAATAGAATTATAGTAAACCTATTAGAGCTTTTGGTATCCAAGTCTCTACTGTTGAGTTTCCGACCTTCCCTGCTGACGACTATTACATAACACACTTAGGTGTTGTGACCATAATTATCATAATCTATTTTTTAAATATTGGTACGACGACTATAAGCTATTGTTTATGTTGGTATGATGACCATAATTATGTTTTATATTTTATTTAATCAAAAAAAAAATATATTTTAAATAATGATAATTATGATGATTATAACTTTGTTTAATATTTTTATTATGGTCACCATACCAAAATAAATTACTACCATAACCATATAAAAGGTAGTCAGGATGTAGGGCTGGAGATTCAATGTTTGTAATCATATTTCGGTCCGCCAGACTTGTACATGGATGAACCTCAGGGGTCAATGTTTTGGTTGACCTCTTGTTGTGGCCCTGGGACTGTGTACACTTCTCTCTCTCCGCCATAGACAGTGCCCCCCAAGGGCCGCCTTGAAATAGATTACCGTCTTTGTTTAGACCATCATATAACATTACGTTGCATCTAAATTTAGTACATGTCGAAAGTTCATACGGTCACATCTCTTTGAGGATGATGATGCGGGCGGCTGTTGTGGGTTGTCAATGGTGTGCTCCCTGTCAGGCCGGTAGACCTAGGTAAAATAGGGACTATTAAACGGAATTCGGTAGGGAGAAAAATATCCTATGGAAATTTCATAGAAATTAAAAATTATATTAGAAATAATATTATTAAAAATTATAATGTCAATAAACATTGTAAACCTAAAGTAACACGGTGGAGAAGACGATTGTATACATAACAATGGTGGTCACCTAAATAATTTCCGTTTGATTGTTATGTCATGTTTATTTTTTTTAAACAATCATTTTAGGGTATTAACATGTGTTGTGTGTGTTGTGTTGTGTGCGAACCATGCTATCGATGGGTACTAATAAGTAACGACTAATGGGGTTTTACAATAGTGCCTATTGTAGGAACTGGTATGTTCACCACTTAAAAAACAACTTTTCGATTCTCCCTTCACAGGGGACCCTAATATAATGGTATTAATCAACATTACTATTACGGGTAGCAAGTGTAGAGTGTACATCTACAAACGAATTGTGTCAGTGAGTTACCTATCAAAGTATTACAATTTAATGGCATTCAAAACAATACATAGTACAACTTAAATCTGACATGGCTACTGATTGCTAATCTAATAAATATGTTACATGGCTGGTTAATTAAGTTGCATTGTGTTCTTTCTTTGAACAGATTAGTTAGTAATTAGATAATTACATTTCGTAATCAATGTGATCAGACCTCTCACCAGTGGCATTACCCCCGAAACAGTATTTCAACTGTAGACCTACTCTAGAATGTCATTCTTCTGATGTCCAAACGTTAATCCTTCTGGAGGTACGAATCCGCGTAAATATAAAGCTAGATTCCTCGGGCAGTGGTCTCTCACAGTCTCTAGAGTAACTATAGTGGGATTAGTCGCAAGCATCAGAGTTAACAAGATTTATTGGGGAGACGGGTTCTCCACCCTTGGTGTGTCCTACCCAAACATCAGATAACAACACCCTGGTCAGACTCTATCCAGCATCGCTTCCTGTCATCTGTCAATTCCATTGTTTACAACTGTCGTCTGCGTTCACGTCTCTACCAATTTCTCTCACTGTCGTCTGAGATTGCGTTCTCCTGTTCGTTGCAAGCGTGTCATGGTCATCGGACCGCACAGAACATTCTTTGTACGGTTTGCAATGCTGGTTAGGCTAAAGCTTACAAGTACGCGGTCATGGTTAGACTAACTTGACGTCTGCTTCTTTTAGTGCGTGCATGCTACGATCGACTTTCTTCATGGGAGTAGCACAGCTTTTGTACGAGTTCTTTTCTTCAGGATCTCGTCTCAACACCATGCTCGTCTTCGACGACTGCGACATGGAGGCAGCAGACATCTTCCTCAACAGCCCGGGTTCCGGTACTTCCGGTTACGCCAGCATCGACGACAACAGCCAAAGTCTCTGTGACGTCAGCTCCACCAAGGTACGATACACACACTGCATCGTAGTCGTAACTTCCAATACAACTCGAAAGGGCATCTTTAGCCCCACATGGGTCATAAATAATACATCGCAACGTAATCCCTTCTAAATGTCTTTTTGTGAGAAAACACGTAACATATCTATTGTGTTGTGAGTAATTACAAATGAGGGATCGTATGAAATCTGTCGGCAAGATTGGAACATCCTTTTCTCAGATTTATGTAGTCACGTATGGGTGAAAGATTCCCCCTGTTACGTAAATCTCTCTGATTTATTACGTGAATTGCTAAAACATAAGTCATATCTACTTAACCAAAGTAATTAAGGGCCGGGGGATATTTTATAGGGAAGTATTCTATCAAATTTCGGAATCTTGAAGACAATTCTTCCGATACATATGTAAGTTGTTGAAGAGTAGATGCAGCCTGTAGAATTATTGAAATTAAAATGATATAATGAAATTAAAATGATATAAAAGGCTACTGACCCGTAATTAATTTTGTTGAGTATATTTCACACGATATTTTGTAGTGTTCTACTAAATTTCGGAATCTTGAAGAATCACTTGTTAAATTAAGCTTGTATTGTAGTCGGACGACATGGACTTCGAGCTGTGTCCCCTCGACTCCCTTCAACCACAGTGCAACAAGAAGTTCGGACTTCACGACTTCTCCATCAAGACTCCACTGCGTCGGTGCAACTCTATGGACTTCCGGAAGAAGCTGTTCCAGAGCCAGAACGTCTCCCCCTACGACCGCGACAGTAGACCCGTCCGCAAGACGAGCAAGATGAGGAAGTTGAGGTCTAACGAAGACGAGAACATGTTGGAGGTAAATAAGGCAGTCGCTGTAGGAGATAACAGGAAGCTGTGTCATTAACGATCCGTGGCGAATGTAAAATGTGTAATTTCTCCTGTGTGTCCAACTGTGCTGTCAATTATGTCGCATATCCATACCTCATTACCCGCAAGATATACGTTCGGACATCCCAATCATGTCTGCGCATCCAAATTTACAATATCACAGAATAGGTAGCAACTTATTTTAAAGAATATTTTCAAACTTGAAGGCAACTCTTGAGCATTTATAGAAAAGTTCTTAAACATTCTATATAACCAGTAACTCCCGATTTAATTCACAGATAATACCATAAGCCCGTGAATTCCTTAGATTGTAATCATTGTGATTATTGCACGTCACTGTTCTCAATAATACATGTTAACGTTTATACAAATCATTCCAGTATTCACGTTCCATACCTCGTTATAGTATTATCTTATAGTATTACTACGAACAAATATATGTTTTATTATTCTACTATAGTATTACTATGAAAATATACAGTATACTATGCAGATTTTACTGCTCCTATTACTAGTACACGTGTGTTTTACTGCTCTGCTCTTCAGCACGGCCCGTCACCTCCACCCACCCACGACCAGCTGAGAATCAAGGATGCTGTGGAGCGTCTGGAACACTCTGAACTCATTGCCGACGGCACCAAGGTAGGCCTTTAATTGACCCGGTGTATTTAAATTCAATGTGCACGTACAGTCGCATATTTAGATTACCATAATTGGACATTTCAGCAAAGGCATAACTTTATGTTTTAACCTACTAGTATCTCTTTTAACAGTGCTGAAGTCGCATGGTGGTGCCAACTATAGTATGCAAATAGGCCTTTACTGTTGCTAGTTTAACCGACGACGTTGCATATTAGTACAGGCATTCATTCATGGTGTTTAATATACTAGTAAGCCAGATATTGGTGGCATGCAACAGGTCTTCACAACACTTAAATGTTAATTATTAGCTGTATACTACATGTAATATTCCATTATTTATTAGAATAATTAGTACCCTGTTCTATTGCTCTTGACATTTACATACAATGTCTTATTTTTAAAATTAATTATCCCACTCGATTTAATGTTGATTAAAATTATAATTTCTTCATAAATATTTTACTTCTTCAGACGTACGCTATGCCGACAGTCCAGAGCAAGCACAAGGACCTGAAGACCGTGTCCCCTGCCACCATCTCCAACCTCATCCGAGGTCACTACGCCGACACCGTGGACGAGTACGCCATCATCGACTGCAGATACCCCTACGAGTACGACGGAGGTCATATCAATGTAAGCACCATTTGTCATTATTCTGACGTTTACCATGCAATAGTGTGCAACTGGTAGTTAGCTATATGACTCTTAAACGAACATGGCCGTTGTTCTTGACGTTTACAAGACAATGACAAAACTGCTAAATAGTCGAACGCGGGTCATATCAAATGTAAGGACCAAGCATGCCCAGTTCCCGTTGACGTTTACCATGCAATAGTGTGCAACTGATAGTTGGCTGTATGACTCTTACGCTCAAGCATGTCAGTTTTTCTTGACGTTTACACATGGCAATAACACGACTGCTAAATAGTGTGCTACCGATGATCGGTTCTATATCACTTACCCACGACCATAACTCTTGATGTTATCGTTAAACTTACTCGTTACCTGTGCGTAATTTACGAAATAAATCAGCATTACGTACGACAATTTTTCTGCCTGTACTTCTAAGGGCACTCCACATTCCTTCTCTTGATCTCGTTGAGCCCGGAGTTGCGCAAGCGCGGTCGTAAATCGTTCACTGTTCTGTAACGATCCTATTGTGGGTTGTCTAACCGATGTTATCTGCCTATGCTGGAGATCAGTTTTTCACCCCTCTTGTCTATCCCCAGGGCGCCGTCAACCTGTACACATACGAGCAGATCACCGACCTTCTTGAGCAGACCACGAGGACGGCAGTCGCCAACAGACGCCGCATTGTCATCGTCCACTGCGAGTTTTCGTCACAGAGGGGACCTTCATTGTGAGTATACATGATTCTTTGGGAGTATTATATACACAAAGGTGCGCTTCTATGTGAGAATGTGTATGCTTCTTCTTTTAGTACTTATACACACTTCTTTGTGTGAGTGTACATTTCCGTACGAAAGTGTAAAACAAGTGTAAAAGACATTTGGGCATTTTTACAGAATCGTACTTCCGCTTTCTTATGGTGAATACGTACGCTTCTGAAAATAGGGTTTCGTAGTATACATTTCTTCGGCGCCGGAAACAGCTCTTCCCTTTACACTTTCGTATTGTGGTTCATATGCCATATTTCATATATGCAAAGTACTATTCTGTTAAATTGGCCTATTATATAACAATCTGACATCACTTTTTGTAATGATTGACTATTTTCGACATTTTAGACTATTGTATGGATTTTGTTGTACATTTTCGTAGCTGTGTATGACATTTGTCGTCATTGTTGTACATTTGCAATGTTTTGTTTCAGGCTGAGGTTCCTCCGTTCTCA
>JAUTBZ010150160.1:0-11810 GCA_032361785.1 Lepetodrilus galriftensis
CTACCGGTACAGCCAGAGCATGCCGGGGCACAATCGCTGGGTGACTGTGGACTAACGGTACAATCATAGCATACCGGGGCACAATCACTGGTTTACTGTGGACTAACGGTACAACCATAGCATGCTGGGGCACAATCGATGGTTTACTGTGAACTGTCACTAACGGTACAGCAATAGCATACCGGGGCACAATCACTGGTTTACTGTGGACTAACGGTACAACCATAGCATACCGGGGCACACTCACTGGTTTACTGTGGACTAACGGTACAACCATAGCATGCTGGGGCACAACCACTGGTTTACTGTGGACTAACGGTACAACCATAGCATTCTATGGCCTATTCAATGATTTACTCACACACATCTATATAACATGCTATGGAATACTCCCAGGTTTACTATTACTCGTACACATCAAATGTTGCACGCCATACGTCGTAGTTTACTGCTAACGGTACAACCATAGCATACCATGGCATACTCCCTCGTTTAACATCCGGACTGCAGTTACTGGAACCACAGCATACCATGAAGTACTCTCTGGTTTACATCGCCATACCAGGTTTTCAAAACTGGAAACAGATTAATAAATAACATAATACAAATACTACTAAAAGTACTACGATATACTACTGCCACTACTACTACTACTACTACTACTACTACTACTACTACTACTGTGTCTGCTGCTACTGCTGCTGTTGCTGCTGCTTCTGCTGCTACTACTACTACTAATACGACTACTCCTACTGTGTCTGCTGTTGCTACAGCTGCTGTTGTTGATGATGCTTCTGCTGCTACTACTACTACTAATACTACTACTACTACTACTACTACTACTACTGTCTCTGCTATTGCTACTGCTGCTGCTGCTGTTGATGATGCATCTTCTTCTTCTGCTGCTGCTACTACTACTACTACTACGACCACCACTAATAATGCATGTTTACAATACACCAGAGCCACCATCACATGAATGCCAAAGAAAGTGGTCCGTTCGGCACAGACAAATGCTACAGTGCACACTTGCTTAATAGAATGTAAAGAAAAGCAAGTAAGTTTGACATATTTCATAATGCTCCATGGTGAACATTGTGTGGCCCAGCAAACTTGCCGTTGCTTCATACAGCGTGGCCCAGCAAGGTGAGCTATAACTATTGATTCCAAGTGAGCTACAGCTGTTCGATTACGAGGCACATCTCTATTCGTCTTTGATTCGGCTTCGATTTGACATTCATCTTCACGGCATGTGGCTGCACGTGATAGAAATGCCTGATTTAGCGTTAATAATTCCCTAGATTACCTTTGATGACTATGTCAATTGTTTCAGTGACCATTAAGAACATTATGTGGTTGTACGTCTTTCTTTGCCGTCAAATCTAAAGCTATTCAGGTAGAATAATGTTGTGTCACTTTCAGGAAAGTCTATATAACCATGCGAGAACATTGCTAACATCAATGAGAACGTTAGAAGCCATTACGTTAATTAGAGTGTTCGAACAGCTATCTCAACTTGTAACATCCAATGTTGATGGAATGGCAAATAGACATGAAATGTGGGTATTTTGTTTGTTTAGTTTTACAGGGGAATTGTCACCATGATCAGAATCGTTATTTCTCAGACTATTTTATTGATTTTGCCATCGAGTGTGTGGTGCGAGCAGTCACGTTCGATATAGATAGAGAGTATAGATATTTAATTAATATGTTTTCATTTTCATTGAACGTCAATTAATGTATCTAGTGTTGTAAGAATGCCTCTAATGTGTTGTAAGAATGTGGATCGTAAATAAACCTACAGTACCTACACGTGGTTGCAGCACCAGATTAATTCTTCACTCCTAGCACTATCACCATCACACAGGAAAGTGCCATTAGATACAAATTCCACAAAATGTCAGCGCCATTAGTGCTATGAGCATATACCCTTAAACTGTCTATATCCAACAACGTGGCACCATATAACTACTGCAACTGTCTGACTAGCTCTGGAGTCGTCGGGAAATTAATCCTACTCAGAGATTCACTTTCCTTTGTTTCAATGATCATTCACGAGGCTTGATGGTGGAAATAACGATCAACATGAAAGCATCAGGGCCCATCAATAATTAAGGTTTCATCACCTACTGGAATGATAACATGGCTGAACGCATATCATCTAAGAATATTGTCGCAACCATAAAACCGTCAAGAATACTAGAGTTGTGACCACCGGTGTAATTATCTATTGATATCATCCTGAGAGTAATCTATCAAACTTGACTCTTCATGTTATCATCGTCGGTCCTTTAATATAATCGGAAATACCTGTATTGCCTTTAATATGATACATAGATAATATTATTGAGCTAATGTAGATGGATACGAAGCTGACAACTATAGCAACATTTAGTTTTCCAACATTCAAAAGTAATATTTAGATATAATTCAAATTATCCATTTGATTCTATAGTAAGTGCATGTCCACTATTTTGAAATGGAGTTAATTTGATGTTCTTGTTTGAAGAATGTATGCGATGGTCCAGTACTAAGTATATATTTACCATCTCATCACATTGGACATAACTAATATAAACGCAATTATTTAATTACTGCAATTACTGAATTGGTATACAATTCCAATATCCTATCGCTAATATGTTCTGTGAGATTCCTAGGAGATAATATCTGGGTTTCGAAACATTTAGAACACACACGTATCTGTGTCAATCTTGCAAGATATTAACTTCATTCACTAAATGTCAATGTTATTATTAATATGTATCAAATTATGCCTATTCATACCTGCATGTATAAAAGGAAAACAGTCAAATCTGAAGATGAGAGGCAAATTAATATGATCAAATCAGGTTTTCCGCATACAACAGGCTTAATCTAACCTGATACCATTGAACACATTATATATGGAAAACATACAACGGCATACGCGGACTGTCGTTATCTTTGTATCAAGCTAACACCTCGCTGCCAGGTGGCTGTTTTCGTGTACACTAATTACATTTTAAAGTCAAGAGAAGAGCTTCTTTTAGAATTGATTCTATATTAACATTAACACATTGGCTGTTTTAGCTGCCAGGTATAACACCTAATGACAATTCAGTCAACTTTCATTGCAGAATGCTGCTCCAGTGGTAATTTTACAGATAAAAACGAAACTGCAAAGAACGTAAAAATATAATCGTATTTCAGGAATACGGTCAACTAATCCATTCCCGATTTAAAGACTACCCCGACTACGCTGAAGGGGATCTTTTTATATTTCTTCTATTCCTGTGAGTATCTTTAATTCAAGGAGAAAACTAAGACTTAAATTAGAAAACATGTTGCAGCCAAAGATTCGGTTTAATTTCGTGTACTGAAATCAAGATGTAGTCAAACTTGTAAATTCAAGTTTCAATTGTTCTCTTGGGAAGAGCTGTTAAAATGTAGTCACGCCATACTAGGAAGTTAAAGGCACCCTTGACATTAGATGACGGACATCGTGAAGCTTGGAAGAACAACAGCATTACTCATTAGCCCCGAGGTATCCTGTAAAACTCAACAAAATCCAATTAAATGCATTCATCGGCTCAGTCTCATTAGAACTGTCAGGCTATAGTTTCCATGGGTCGTACGTTGAACATTTCTGCACCTTCTCATTTGTATTTCGAAATATTCAAATTCCGCAAATTGCATGTCCAACCTTCTGTAATCAAGGTCCTTTATTCCTCCAGGACTTGACAATAATAATCTCGGTCCTGGGGTCAATGATTTAAATCGACTCAGATTTGTAGTAGTCCAGATCTGTCAACATGTTCCATTCGCTGACTCAGATATGTCTGTTCCAGCCATCAACATGGATACCACCACACTTGGCCATTCTACAAACAGTCATGATCCACGCTTTGCTGGGTTCAATATTGTCAATCTTAGTCTCCGCTGCAGACAGTGAAAGTCATTCATACAAACAGCTTGGTGTCGGGAACCTGGAGGCGCACCATGCATCTGACACAGCTATAGGCACATAACTCAGTCCTTACAATAGTCACTGAGGGTTATTAGGGAACGTGGCCGGTTGAGGGTTATTAGGGAACGTGGTCGGTTGAGGGTTATTAGGGAACGTGGTCGGTTGAGGGTTATTAGGGAACGTGGTCGCGGATTGCATTGGTTCCCAAGACTGAAAACATGTAAATGTTGACACACATTTCTAACCATGTCAGAACTTCTGCTAAAAAAGTTTAACGCAACTAGTGCATTATGAGACATTGCGTTGTTACTAGATTGTATTGTATAGTCGTGAAGTACTTCCCAGAATGCAATTGTGCAGGAAGTCACAGACATACTCCGATAAAGTAGTCAGTCCCCAGACTCTATCATATTTGTCTGTAGGCAGACAATGGAAAGTCTATACAATACAGCAAGTCCAAATTAAAGTATAGATTTTTTTCTCTCTACTGTATTTACATGAACTGATATTCTTCAGGAAATATGTCCAGTTATGTGACCTTATCTTAACTACGTCATACAACTCCAGTAGTACACAGGCCTAGGGTGAGTTACTAGAGGCTATTCAACGTGTCACCAGTGACATTATCTAGAAATGCAGTAAAATCACTCTGACTGGATTAATTCAAGGTAGTCTGTAACACATTCGCAGAAGATGTCAACCGTTGACATCAAGATGTGATTAAATAAAAACATAAATATACATAACAAATAAGCGTTAATTATAATTTCAATACAGCAGTCTTAATTATTGTGATTTTTGTGGCTAATAGATGTTGAATATTTCTCAAAACAAGTACATAAAATAAAACCCTACTGTAGGCCTATACTATACATTGCATACATCAATGGAGGTTGTTTGCACCTAGATACCGAACATACAACATTCAACGTTTTATTTATCGCTCAATTTACACACACAGACGTGTACTGGTCGCTGCTCAAATAATTCAAAATATCTTCTATGAAAGCGAAACAATTATGATCTTCTTTTTGTGTGTGTGGTGCGTGTGCCTTTAAAACCAGCGTGCTTAGGTTTAATCAAGCTTCGTTACTGTCGAAGCTTCTACGCGATTCTCATCACAGATTGGTGTGCACCCACAGTGACTTACACCCAAGTGATAAACGTCTGACCCCATCATGGCGAGCACTGGGTGCTTCCTGTTTAACACGAGCGATCTTCTTGTCCTGGAAGCAGGTCTTCGAATGATTAATGCCATCATGAACAGTTTTACATTGTAATTGTACTCCCTATACATAGACTCTGTAAATAACGCTATCTATCACCTGACTTCCGCTGCAGATGTAACTTGACCAAGATCAAGAGATCTACATTGCGGCATTTCCCTGAGAACTGTAGGTTTTGTAATTCTGGCTCCGAGATTACGAAACTTTTCTGAGTACGATTGCATAATCAACTCAAAGATTTGTTCATAAATCCCCATATAAAATCTGAGCTTGAGCATGAAATCGTACTTAAAGATGTTTGGTAACCTTGGGGCATGATGTCATTGGTACCCACTGTAAAGTCATTGCTATCAGGTGTGATGTCATTGGTACCCGTTGTGAAGTCATTGCTACCAGGTGTGATGATGCTATTGATACCCGTTGTGATGACATTGCAACACATTGCGTGATGTTAGCAAATGTGATGTGATTGCTATTCATCGAGGTGCCATTGATATCAAGTGTGATGTTAACGTCATTGCAACCTGATACAACTGCAGCCATGATTAACACCTTAAGAGACATCCCAGCATATCGCACCATTGTATTTTTCCATATACAGAACTATGGACACTCCTTGATATATTGGACAGAAAAGACACCAAGGTAAGCTTCTCTATATGTATGTGGGAATTAAAGACCATGCTAATGAGAAAATAAAACGCTAGACGGACCTCTTTAATCATATAACACTTCACACCATTGTAATCAAGGCTGGTCACGGATGGCGGCCGCACAGTTAACCCGTTAACGAGCGTTAACCGTTAACCGCACCCAGAAGATCCAAAAACGTCCACGGCGGAATGTCTATGATCCCCCGGGCTTCCTGCCACTTGTTTATGTTGTCAGCTTCCTCCAGTTTCCTAACTCACCTGACCATATAATTAGCCTGTAAACACGGTCCTACACAGGAGATTGCCACGCCAGATTAGCACCAATGGTTCCTTCAGCACGTGGACTCGGTGCCCGGGCGATGGAGATATAAGGCAGTGTTTGGTTCCAGTTATGTATTTTAGAACGTGATTTCAGGGCTCACTACTTGCTGATATTCAATAGGTCATACAGTATAGTATAGACGTTTCTTCTAGCAAGGCGTGTCATGTTATCTAACTAACCAAGCATTCTTACGTTTGTCATATGAACGGAATGATGAACAAATGCTTGCAGACAGACACATACGTTTCTGTGCATGGTTAGGTATGGTTTACAATCTCTGACATGTAGACATGAATGTGTATGAATCTGACAAGAAATTATAAGCTTTCGACGGCTGAGGTTCCGAGAAGTTTCCATTTCTAATTTCCTATTCTAACGCCTTGACAGACGTTGTCTGACAATATAAACCTTGTGTTGATCGATCATTACTGCTGAAATTGCAAATATTTCTTCTGCACTGAATGGTAGTCTGAATCTATAATGAACCCTGCTGGGGGTGATCTGGTTGGATGGTGAAGTGGGTGGGTGGGAATAAAAGATGGTTGGTAGATGATGGTGGTGCTTCTGCAGTACATAGCAGCATTTCTCAGCTGAATAAAAATACATTATATTTACTATGAAAACCTTCAGTTTACCGCATTGCACACTTCATCCACATCTGGATCAGCCCCACCCACCCCACTCCACTCCACCCCCTACCGTCTTACTAAATACAGTATCAGTTCATCGTTCAGTTACATCTTGTCAGCTTGATGGCAGTACGATGTGCCATTAATACAATCAGTCGTTCAATTCTTAATGTAATTCCAAGTTAGACATGCCATTGTCATTGAAGGTAGTACTCCTGAAATCGTGACAGAACACAATTATTACAAGCGTGTGCTACCATCGTAATTGTAAGCGGGGCAAGGGGCCTAGTTACACGAAAGTATAGTACGGTATTGATTCTGAAATTAGTCACCCTTTACATCCCGCAGACCAACAATAGTCATAACACCTTGCCTAAGTACAATGCCCTGAGACTTGCCACTAGAACAATGCACCTGCACAATACCTTATGTTCAATACGACGTACCCTCTGAAGACAGGAATTAATGCGCAGAGGGAATTGGCTCCAAGCACTGGATGACCTCCCTTTCTATCGTCACGGTGGTGTGGACGTTTTGATGTTCTTACAATATCATGCATTCTATAGGTTGGATTTAGAGATTAATACGACAAAGTAGCGCATAGGGAATTTAGAAAAGTGTGTATCATGTTGGGAATCAAACTCAGACTGGTTTAAGCCGAGTGCTAAACTTGTGGGGGTTATAGAAAGCATGCCTTTCAACTGACATATGTTTATAAACCTATTTCAAACAGAACATTACAAAGACGTGTCAGTTTTGAATTTAAATTAACAAGTCCTTTCTATATAGCTAAAGTTGTGAACAGACTATTAACAGCATAAATGCATTGGAAAGTAATGTCTGTGGAACTTGTTTGAAAGCAATATCGATCTGCTGGAAGACGTGGTCATTCATTAAGTACACACTTTGATCGTACAATTTAGTTTTGTTACAACGTAACCGTATCCGTAACTATTGCTATTGTGGAAAGTTTATGGAAAGATTAGTTTAATAAATGAATAGACTTTTCTAGCACACATATTTAATAATTGAACAATATCTGGATTTACAAGATGCACACTATATACATGTGTACAAAGTTAACATCAATAGAAAACAATGGTCACGATACCTGGTATTGTGAATGCCTATAACGTATGCAATATGTAAACTGTATCATAATTAAGTCGAGCAAATGTCACTAATATTATTTGTTAGTATTTGTATTTGTATTTGTAATACATTGAACCTTAAAATACACATAAAATAACACACACACTTATAAAATGTCGCATATTTCATCCGCTTAGTACACTTTTAATACGAAAGGGATTTGCATTTGAGGAAACAGCCATTCTCCATAAACATACAAATAGATTTTATTTGCATAAACAGACGGGTTTTTTGCTTTGACTTTTCAGTGTAATTGGACAATATGGGCGTACGTAATTTAACGTTTCTGGATACAAATGTAAAAGACGGACTCGTTTTCTCAACCGAGTTTCTGCGTGACGTACTGCAGGGGTTTTGTGTTCTCGGCTTTCTTACGCCATGAGTACAGTCATCAAACATTCATCTCTCGCCCAGACCAGATTGACGCTTCCCCTTTGTCCTTCCCACCACAGCCTGGGTGTGCACCCTGACAACACCATCAGCAACACCAGCAACACCCCGGGTAACACCCAGGGTAACACCAGTAACACAACGCCACAAAGCCGCCTCACTTCTTATTTATATTCAGTACTAACTGACGTTGCTTAAAAAAAATGTTAAACGATCATCAATATTGTCGTACCTAACTTCGTTGCTTAAAAGAATTGATAAGATCCTCATTATTGTCGGACAGTATAAGTTTTTGTTATAGTTGAATGTTGAATAATAATGATTTTTTTAAGCTCACGCAAGTCTGACATAAATATGCATGCATGGTAATATACATGACTAACAGTATGGTAATGTGCTATTCTTTGATAGATGATTTAGTCTACGTGGAAATAAGATTAATGTTCAATGGCTATAAACTTATTAGTGCACTTTTGACGCTCTTGATTCATGCGCATTCGCTGTAGATGTTTGGTTGTGACAAATGGTTGTTGTATGTTTTCATCCCACCCTTAGAAGACCAGCAGTCATTGAAACAGCGTGGAAGACACTAACAAACTTCAAACCATTCTCAACAGTAAAGAAAACCTTCCTAACTGCATCGCTTGCTTTGATCGTTTCCCTATCCATTAATACTGCTAAAAATAACGTTGACATTATTTTTTTTAATGTGTAGAATGACATTAATATTTTTAAAGTGTAGGAGGAATCACATTTATAAAATAAAATTGAATCTTGTATCAGTTGACAAAGGTATATGCGGGGCACCACTTAGGTAAATTAAACAAAAGTAATATCAATGTTTCTGAGCGCCAAGTGGGACTATTGAAAACAGATATAGCTTTCACAGTAGGGAGTGCACACAGCATTGACCGCGGCTCAGTCATACTGGACTGCAAATGGATAGAATGAATAAATATTGATGCTTCCAATCAAGGATCTTGTAGTGACGACAATCGGGTCAATCTATATAATCTGTAAACACCTATTGTACATGGAAAGGGTGGTACCGTTGTGATTTCTAATGTATCAGTATGGCCAACGTAGATTCGCGCTGAGAGTGGATTCTGTAGATAAATGTATACAAATGAGTTAATGATGACTGTTAGCATTCTCATAATGGTGTCCATTATGTGGGTTAATGTCAACAGAATATACTAGAAGATCAACTATGTTTTACCAATAGTTTAATATGAAAGACTGTTAATATTGTTTAGGAATATTGCTGTAATATTTTTTAATATTTTTTTAATGAATATTTCAGAGAGTCCTAGAGTGCCAATCATTAGTGAGAAAGTACCAATAATATTCTTGCAGAATTATCCAAGAGCTTGTATCTAGTAGAAGCAGGTTTATGTAGCATGTACCACGGTTTGTATAGTACCCAAGATTTATTGACCCAGGTCTATGTAGTATCAATATGTGTGTAGCATCCGCTGTTTGCATAGAACCAAGTTCGAGTAGTAAAACAGAATGTGAGTACCAGGTTTGTGTAAATAACCAAGTTTGTGTTAGTACCAAGGTTTATGTTAATACCCAAGTTTGTGTAAGGTATACCCACATTTTGCAAGTACCGCGGTTTTGTCACATTTTAAGTCATTTAGAGACATTTTCCGCTAGCCTGGTACCTATATGCACTCACTCCTCAGGTTTAGATTGCCCTGGATACACTAAAAAAGTACTTGTAATAATTCCAATAAGTGTTTCCCTTCCCGGTTCTGCTTTCAATCCGTGTAACGATTATCATTTGAAGGATAAAGATAGTCTAACCTTTACCAGCCTTTAGGAGTCAAATGATTGGCTGTGTGTTCTAATTAGTTTGTAAGCTACAAGCACCTCAAGAATACGAGTGGCGACTTGGAGCAATTAGTGCCAATTGATTTGCCAGGGTTCCTACGTGTACCCATACCAGTACCTTAATCCTTGCAATACCAATCACGAGGTTCTCCCTGGGCCCGCGGGACATCCAGATCCGGGTCCATTCACTCACAACGACGCTCTTAATACTTAATACTGCCCCAGTTTCTGAATCTTAAAAACGGAGACGTTAGTAATAAATATTCATTGATGATGTCATTGCCAGACGAGCATCAATTCAAAGAGAACATAACTTATGCCATTGATTGAAACGAATCAGAATACTGCAGATCAGACGTGACGATCATCTTTAATTAATTCTTCACAAGTATTAGACAATGCTTGTCTTTGAAGTGGTGATCATTACATCAGATTGGGGCTAGTTTGGTCTTTTTCCCAAGCGGATCCGTTTCCTTCTTTGTCTAGTTACATGACGGATCTTGACAGTATTATGGCCAGTATTAAGGGAATTAATCAAATCATGCATTTCTATACGTGTAGTTTCAGGATACCTTACATGTAATTGTCTATGCTGACGGTGCCATGTTGACAGGGTAGTTGTTATCTATGTTGACTAGACTGAACGAAAATTACCCGAACTGACTAGACGTAATTAACGAAGCACGTGCATAGACAGAACTCTAATTACAGTATGAAGGTCACTAGACAGACACTACGGTCTTTATTAACTGGACTAATGTGATATGGCGTTATATTAATTATTACTATAACGGTTGTCTCTATTAACTGTATTTGTTTCTAGAAACTATATAATTTTAAGAATGAATGTAAGAAATCATTATGTAATGTAAGAAAACCTAATGCTCTATGTTCACATTGTCAGCCCAGAACACTATGACAATGTGAATATAGAGCATTGCTACAAATAATGATCTCTCGCATTCATGTTTTCAGTCCAGAAGACTTTCCTGATGAAATAAAGATATTGTTTCTAAAAATAAGTGAACAATCTTCCGCCTCAAGAGAAGCAATAACTCTTCTGAAATGTCTGCCTTGTAAAACGGGTGAAAGGATAACCAATGTACGTAGTTATTTAGTATTCCGCCTGCATGTATGTAATGAAAGTGTTGACTGAATACAACCCTCTTGTGGGTGGGGGTGGGGTGGGGTGGGGTGTCAATTTAATTAACATAATGTCTCTAAACAAGAAATGGGCAACAATCCTAAAAATACCAAAAATACAAATCCATAACTTCAATAAATCCAATCGAGTGAAGTGAAGTATACTAATTTTAGTCAATGGCAACAGACTTGTGACTTACTACAAAGAGAAAGTGATTGACCTAAAATCGTGATATGATAGTATAACACAGTGGTGTATGTGACTCCCCGTGGTGAGTCAGAAAGAGGGTCAGACAGCTCCTCGTCTCCCCTGATGCAGTCGTCATACTTGTTTATTACAGTCAGCAATGCTAATTGACGCATACACGCAAATGCACACACATACACATCACACGTGCATACACCCACATCACACAACACATACATCATACACACACACACACACACACACACACACACACACACACACACACACACACACACACACACACACACAGTGACACACACACA
>JAUTBZ010150171.1:0-11806 GCA_032361785.1 Lepetodrilus galriftensis
GGCACGCAGCCTTTTCGCGCTAATACGCGCCCTTTTTTATAATGAGGGGCGTTGCCCTTTGACTTCGCTTTCGCTCCATATTTCCATCTGAGAAGCAAGTTTTGAGGACTTGTCTAAAGTTTGCGGAACATCAGTTACTTATACAAATTTTCGCGGGTTAGGGGGAGGGTGTTCTTCTCTTTGGCATTTTTGGTGGACAATACCTGATAGATACGCGACGAGCCTCTTTGGAAGCTCAGGGTAACGCCAGCAAGATAAGCGACCCATATACGATAGGTCTCAGAACCGACAATTGCCTCAGCTTCCTCTTTATGCGCCATCAGCCTGTTGCACCAATGGCGTGTTGTGAGGGCATAATGCGTGCGCCAACCTTCAACGTCCTGGACTTCAAAACCACGATGTTCAAGCATTTCTATGGTATGCCCCAAATCATCAAGCTCTCCACCAGGGAAGATATATTTCTGCAAGGCGCGCTGTTCAGCGCGATTGGTAAACTTTTTCTTCTTCTTTTTGGAGCGGCGGGTAATGCCATGATTTAGAAATAGGCCATCTTTTGCCAACACAGACTGGATGACGCGAAAATATTCGGGGATATTGGCAACGCCGATGGCTTCATACATTCCGATAGAGGCAATCTTGTCAAATTCACCATGAAGGTCACCATAGTCGAGAAAATCGACGCTGACACGGTCTCCGAGGCCGCGTTGCTTGATTTTGAAACGGGCATATTCCAGCTGATCCACTGACAGGCTGATACCATAGGCTCTGACGCCATAATGTTCTGCCGCATGACAGACCAAGGCCCCCCAACCACAGCCAATATCTAAAAAACGGTCGCCTTCCTTGAGCTGGAGCTTTTTGCAGATCATGTCCATCTTGTCAATTTGCGCCTGCTCAAGGCTATTTTGGGCGTCTTTAAAATAGGCGCAGGTATAAACCATTTCTTTATCTAAAAATAGTTCAAAGAAATCATTGCTAAGGTCGTAATGAAAAGAAATATAGGCTGTATTGTCTATAATATCGCGCTTCTGTCCAACTTCGTCACCATAAAATTCTCGGCTACTGACAGCACGCTTGCCTTTTCTGAAATAAAAACGCCAGAGGCTTTTAAATATTTTTCTGCGGCTGAGGGATTTTAATTTTTTGCGGGAAGAGCCTGACTGGAACAGTTCGCCAAAATCAATGATGGAGCCGCCTTCAATATCAATATTGCCCTGGGCATAATGACGAATGAGATAATCCAGTGTGGGCCAGCGCAACAGGGAACTGATGACGCCAGCCTCTTTGATAACCAGAACCAAAGGCCCTGTAACCTTGGCCCCAAGTGGTAAGGTTTCACCATCGCCTACCCGAACAGAGGCATTGACATTCAGTGCTTCTGCAAACTGTTGGACAATATCCTTGATATTCTTTGTCTGCCTTTCCTGTTTTACAGATTTTGTCATTATTTATTTCTCCAGGAAAACAGGATCAGTATTGAAGTGTATTTTTACGAATAGTTTAATCGCAAGTCTATAAATTTAATCTATTAATTTGTCCCTAAAAACAAGCTATGTTTTTACTTTATACTCACATGACATCAAAATCTCAGTTTTCAGATGGCTCTTTTGTTCCCTGTCTTCGTTCCGCTCTTCTTTCAATGCTACGGCATTGTTGCAAAGAACGCGCCTTGTCAGGAAATAAAATTTCTCACCTGAAACTCATAGTTTTTCACGTCATGGGAGTATATGCCAGTTGATCATATAAAAATTGATGGCTGTCATCAATCCACATCACAAAAATTTGAAAGGAGGTTACTATCCTTGAATGAATATTTTTTTATAGTATCAGGTTTTAAGATATTCAGATGTATTGATGTATCAAAATGCTAAAATGAAAAGTTTTTATATATGATTTCCTTTAAAACAGGCCTGAAAACAGGCATGGTTTCATTATTGATGTCGCTGGTCTTGCTCTCATCTACTGCCCAGGCTCAAAACATACCCTTTAAAGTGACGGTTACAGGGCCAACAGTTGACTATTCAGCCAAATTGGCAATGGCAGATGTTGGCAAGGGGACAAACAGCAATAATGTCACCTTTAAGGACAAGAGCGGTGCACTCTATAGTTTGGATATTAAATATAAGGCACTGCCATCAAACAGATCCTACCCGACTAATCTTGATATTACCCTCAAAGACGACAAAGGCAATAAGCTTGGCTACCTATTCTTTGCCATCAATAATGTTGCCTTTTTGAAAAAAATGGGTGTATTTGGTCTGGTGGTCGATGTTAAGGGGCAACCTTTTGATATTCAATTCATTTTTGATGACAAGAAAAAGGGAAATTTTTCAATCATTGGCCTCGAAAAAGAGCGCCTGATTTCTGATACCCTGATTCCTAAAAAAGGTTTTCAGATGATCCGGCCAATGATGCTTGCCAAAAGAACGAGCGGCGAGCTGAACCATTCGGAGCTTTCGCAAAGTTACGCACTTGATGCCCATCCTTATGAGATTAATTATACCCTCAGAAATATCCCCAATGGTCTGGTTGAGTTTCAATATAACCTTTACAAAAAAGATGGCAAAAAAACGCATCTGCTGGAACAGGTTTATTATCATGCTGACAGCCTGGAAACTTTGCGCGAAGGCATGTTTGCAGGAAAATATTTTGATAAGGAATATGGTACGTTCAAGTTGGTCTATTACCCTGCCATGGGTCAGACAGCTCCTGCAAAATAAGATCTAGGACACCCCAAATGTAGAGATGCGATTTATCGCGTCTCTATTTTTTTGTCAATCTCCAGACATCAAAGTGTTCTTTACCAAAGCGGTTGCACAATCTGGACATAATGATTACCTATCTCTTATAATAGAATACTGTGTCAGTCATTATTTTGGAGATATGTTTAAGTCCTATGACAAATTATATAAAAACAGGTTTTTTACTTGCTGCCATGACAGCCCTGTTTATGGGTGTTGGTCTTTTGCTGGGCGGACAAACTGGCATGGGGATTGCTTTTGTGGTTGCTATTGCCATGAATGTTTTCAGTTACTGGAACAGTGACAAGATGGTGCTGAAAATGCACAATGCCCGCGAAGTTGGGCCTGAAACAGACTTTTATCGTCTGGTTGAAAATTTGGCTGTTCGTGCCAATCTGCCTATGCCCAAAGTCTATATCATGGATAATCAGCAGCCAAATGCTTTTGCCACAGGCCGCAATCCAAATCATGCAGCTGTGGCCGCGACCAGTGGTATTATTAGTATGCTCAGCCGCGAAGAGCTGGAAGGGGTTATGGCGCATGAACTGGCGCATATCCAGAACCGTGATATTCTTATCATGACCATGACCGCCACCCTTGCCGGTGCTATTTCCATGATCGCGCAATGGGGCATGTTTTTCAGGGGCGGTAGTGGTCAGCGTCCCAATATGTTGGTCACGCTTGCCGTGATGTTTCTTGCCCCTATGGCCGCTGGTCTGGTGCAGATGGCAATCAGTCGGGCGCGTGAATATAAGGCCGATGCGCGCGGTGCAGAAATTTGCGGCAAGCCTTTGGCGCTGGCTCATGCCCTGAATAAAATCTCTGGTGCAGCCCACGATATTCCAAATGAGACTGCTGAAGCCAATCCCGCCTCAGCCCATATGTTTATTATTAATCCGCTTTCAGGTCGCAGAATGGACGCCCTGTTTTCGACCCATCCTGATACCCAAAACAGAATTGATGCCTTGGTTGAAATGGATCAGCAAGGGATGACGACTGTTTCCAGTGCCACACAGGATTATCAGACACCTTCTGACCGTTACAGCCGCCCTGATGACTATTATGCCAAGTCAGAAGATGTCAGCACTTATGAAGACAGCCAGGATGAATTTCCTGAAAACCCCTGGGACAAAAATAATAAGTCTTCAGCGCCAAATAAAAAGAGTGACAATCCTTGGGGTTAGTTGGCGTTGGGGTTTCTCAGAATGGTTTCGTCTGGGCATGAACAGCCCTATTACATATTGACAGAAGCCAAGATATTAGCGACAAGAACAGCCAGACTTCTTAAGTTTTGTGCCCCCAATTTTTTCTTTTGGGGATGAAATTTAGCATGACTGGTTGTTTCTTTTAACCCCTCTAGTTTTGAGTATTTTCTATGGCGAAAGCCCCTAAATTTTCCCTTCCCAAATTATCCAAATCGGCTGGTTCGTCTGCCTCTAAGGGCGGCAGGACAGGCAATAGGGGAGGCGGCAAAGGGGGAAGAGGGGCAGGCGGTGGCAGGCCGCGCCCATCCTATAAGGCCAAGGCCAGCCAGAAACCTCAATTGAAACAGGGGATTGAAGCCCGTAACGTGGTGGTTTCTATTTTGCATGATGTCCTGAAGCAAAAAAAGCCGTTGGATGATGTGTTGGCCTATTATGCTGCCAAAGAGCCAATGTCTTTGATGCAGGCGCGTGACCGTGGTTTTGTTCGTGCTCTAGTGGCGACCAGCCTGCGTAATCTTGGCGCGATTGAGTTTTTACTTGGTAAATTTATTAGTAAGGGCTTTCCGCGCAAGTCTGGGACATTGAAAGAAATTCTTATTTCTGGCGTTGCCCAATTATTATTCCTGGATACGCCGCCCCATGCCGCCATCTCTTCTGCGGTGGATCAGGTTAAATTTCATAAACGCACCAATGCCTATACCAATATGACCAATGCTGTGTTGCGCCGCGTTCAGCGTGAAGGCAAAGAACTGCTCGAAAAGCAGGACATGGCCTTGCTCAATACCCCCAAATGGCTGCAACAACGCTGGACAAAAGCTTATGGCAAGGACATAGCGGCTCAAATAATGACAGCGCATGGTCATGAAGCCGGGCTTGATCTTTCTGTCAAGGAAGATGTGGGCAAATGGGCTGAAAAACTGGGCGCAACCTTGTTGCCCACCCAAAGCCTGCGCCTGGCCAATAAGGGCATGATTGCCGATATTGAGGGCTATTATCTTGGCACATGGTGGGTGCAGGATATTTCGGCCTCTTTGCCTGTCAAATTGCTCGGAGATGTCAAGGACAAGCATATTGCGGACTTTTGCGCCGCGCCAGGGGGCAAGACTGCCCAGCTTGCAGCATTGGGAGCCGATGTGACTGCACTGGACAGTTCTGCCAAACGCCTGAAACGGCTGTCAGAAAATATGGATCGCCTTGGTCTGGAAGCCAAGGTTATTTGTGACGATGCCTGTAAATGGCACACCAACCGCCTGTTTGATGCCATTATCATTGATGCGCCATGCAGTGCGACCGGCACAATTCGCCGTCATCCTGACTTGCCCTGGCTGAAGGATGAAAGTGATATGCGCGATTTGGTGGCCTTGCAACGTGGCATTATCAAAAATGCCCTGAACCAGCTGAAACCAAAGGGCGTCTTGCTCTATGGCACATGCAGTCTTGAGCCTGAAGAGGGCGAGCAGCATATTGAATGGTTGCTGGAAGAATATGACACCCTGACCCTGAAGCCGATAACCGCTGATGAGATAGATGGCCAGGCAGACTGGCTGACCAAAGAGGGATATCTGCGCACGCTTCCCCATTATTTGCCCCATTCTGATAGCTTGGCAAGCAGCGTGCCTGCGGGGATGGACGGCTTTTTTGCTGCCCGTATTATCAAGGGGTAAGTTTTGCCAAGACATCTATCTGAAGCAATTATTATGCTGCCTTCTTAATCATGCCATTTTGCCATAGGAGAGTTGGGAGAACGCATGAAACCAACTCACAAAAACAGAGCCTGTTATCTTTTTTGGGAGCTGGAATAAAATAAAGGTTTGTCTGAATATGTCTTTTTATCAATTTTCTCTCCCTAAAATAAATATGTTGCCTGTTCTTGGCACAATATTTAAAAAAATGAGAGGACGTTCTTTGGGGGCAGCCGCTGTCCTTATGCTGTCGGCTACCGTGGTTTTGGCGGGTGGCTACCGAAAGTATGCGATTGATTATTATGATAAAAGTTCGGGGTTGTATTTTAAGGGTGTCATGAGTGGAAAGGCAGCAAGCGGTTTTTTGTCTAAGGTTTCGCGTGGGGTTCATGTTTCAAATATCCTTATTTATGATCCAACGAAAGAAAAGACATCCCTATTATTCCCAAAACAGGATGCAGAAAGAGTGATTACAATGTTCTTTCAGGAGGAAGGATATTATACAAGACGTCAGGCTATGTTTAAGGGGAGTGATGTAGAACCTCGTCTTAAACTGCTGGATTTTCATAATTATGGTGGCGTGAATGTTCATAATAATGGTTCTGCTAAAAAGCGTGAAATTCGGAATCATATGTTGGTGGGTCTTTGGTTTGCGAAGCGTAATGAAACTGAAATTTATAGCAGTAAGAAAGATGGTACTGGGCTTAAAAGGATTTTCACTTTGATAAAGGGAAGTAGTTGGCATATTGACCTTAAGGCCATGAAAATCAGATTTTTGACTCCTGATAAAAAGCTTGGATATAAAGTGACCAGTTTTGATTGGTAATTGCTGGCCTGTTCGTATTTCTTGGGGAGGGGAGCAACAGTGGATAATCAGGTTGATGGGGATGAGGGGCTTGTTAAGCGCAGCTTTTGGGCTGCCCTGTTCTTGCAGATTTTTGCCTTGAGTGGTTATCTTTACCTTGGCCGTCCTTGGCGCGCCTTTTTGTTTTGGGGAATTGTGCTGGGCTGGTTTTTTGTTATTGGGCTTGGCCTTTGGGGCTGGCTCGAAAATCCGCTATTTTATCCGCTGTTGCGTTTTTTGGTGGTTGCCATTTTTGTGTTATTGGTCATTGATTTTGTGGCGCTTGCTGACAAGAGCAGCCCTTATGACCTGAAATGGTATAATAAATGGTTTGTTTATCTTTTTGTTGTTTTAGTTGCGGTCTCAACCTTGTTTTTGACAGGGGCGTATAAGTTATCTGGCCTGATGCCTGCCCGGTTGTTTTCCATTCCATCCTCTTCCATGAACCCAACCTTGCAAAAAGGAGACTTTATTGCTGTTGATATGAGTGCATTCAATAACAATTCTCCCCAAAGAGGAGATATGATTGTATTCTTGCTGCCTTCAAATCAAAGAGTGACCTATGTGAAGCGCGTGATAGGTTTGCCCCATGACAAGGTGCAATTGAAAAAGGGCGTTGTTTTCATTAATGGCAAGCCCCTAAATCAAGTCCCGATGGTCAATATTGGCGGCTTTTCAAATGAATCGGGCAAAGTTTTTCCTAAAAAGAAATTTTTGGAACAGCAGGAAAATGGTAAAAGTTATACCATAGTGGATATGTATCAAAGTGAACTTGATAATACCCAGGTTTTTGATGTGCCTGAAGGGCACTATTTTGTCTTGGGTGACAATAGGGACAATTCGAGTGACAGTCGGATACCCAATATTGTGGGCATGGTTTCCCGAAATCTGATCGGCGGGAAGGTTCGGGGGATTGTCTGGTCTATCAATATGAAACGGATGGGTATCAAATTTCCAAGATAAAATATTTAAAAATTAGCTTTTTTTTCGTTTCCCAAATCCTCCAAGAGGGGGGAGAATAGGCAGGACAGGTAATATTTCCAAAGCCCGCTCTTTCAGTTTTTTGCCTTTTCCCTTGTTTGGCGTGTCCCCGTATTTTTCTTTTTTAAATTTTTCAATCATAGACATCATGTTGAAATGGGTTGCGGGATCAAGCAGGTCTCTTTCAGCCTGGGATTTTTTTCCAGTGCTATCATTACCAAACTGGTTCATCATGTTTATTGCTGCCGCATGTTCTCTTTGTTCAGCTTCTTGTTTCTCTCTTTTGGCCTTTCTTTCGTAATAGTCATCAATGGCAGTTTGGGGTGTTCCGACAAGCCAGACTTCTTCTTGGGCGCTTTTGACAGCGTTGGTCTGGGCAAGTTTCTGCATATCATCTGAGGCTTGCAACAGCATTTGATCGCGGAAGGCAGGATTTGTCTGCGTCAAAAACGCTGACATGCGGTCGCTTTGTTGGTCTGAATCCTGAGCCTTGGCCTCAATGCCCAGCAAAAAGCCATAGGGCATATCTGGTTCTCTGGGAGTTGCACTTAAGCCAAAGTCTGAATTGAGGACAGTCTTTTTGACTGTTTGCTTGATAGACCCAACGCGATAGTCTTTTTCATCAAGACCATAACCTGCAAAATTCTTTAGCGCCTGGACACGGAGTTCTGTTGTGGGGTGGGTGGCTAAAAATTCTTTTTGATGTGGCTTGGCAATGCACATCTCTGCCAGAATTTTTGGCATATTTGGTATGATGGCATTTTGTTCAATCTTGCGCAGGGCGCGCACCATAGCCGCAGGGTTCTTGGTAATTTCAATCGCGCCGGCATCTGCTACATATTCACGTTTACGAGAAATAAAGAGCTTGATGAGCTTGGTGACAAAAGAAGAGATTACGGCTGTTATTGTGCCAGAAATCAGCAAGAATGTCAGGCCAATGGTGACAAAGAAAATGGCAAAGAAAGGGGCGGATTCTTCTGATTCCCCATCTTCAGTAAGAACTGTAACCTTTGCTGTAAACGGCAGTGTAAGGAAAGAAAAGATTGTACTGATAAAACCAGAGAAAATTGTGATAATCACCATAAGGCGGACATCATTATTCTCAATATGGCTGAGTTCATGGGCAAGCACAGCCTCAATTTCATCGCGCTTAAGATTATCCAGTAACCCTCTTGTCACGGTGATGGTATAGCTTTCCTTGTCAATGCCTGAGGCAAAGGCATTTAGTCCATTTGTTTCAATGATACAGAGCTGCGGCATGGTGATGCCTCGGCTGATGGATAAATTTTCCAGCAGGTTGAACAGTTTTGGTTCTTGTTGGCGTGTCAGTTTTTTAGAGCGTGTGACACCGCGAATGATCTGGCTGTTTAGAGACCAGGCCAACACATACCAAATAGCCACAATGATCAGGACAAAAGGCAACGCATAAAGTGTGGAAGAGAGGGACCGGTGATAGATGGCCGTCAGCAGTTCCCAATTATATTCAGGCATTTTTGTTGCGAGCAGGCCTTCAGGATAGGCGAGATGCCAGCTAAAGACAGAGGTCCATACCATCATGAGCAGGGTAATGGGCAAGACAAAAAGCATTGCCACTGACAGCAGGTTGTTATTCCAGATATGGGTTTTAAGACCCGTGCTTTTTAAAGACATATTTTTTCTCCTGCTTAAACTTGTTACCGTTGTCCAAAACTACTGCGCGGCGCGGTTGGGGTGGTGGACCAAGGATCGTGAGCCTTGGTGGTTTTGGACGGACTTTTTGCTTTTGTGACGGGGCTGACTGTTTTGTTCCATGGATTAGCGCCATCTTGTTGCGGGCTATCGATATTTTGTGTTCTTGCCACCCTTTTGGGTTTGCTGTTGTTGCTTTGCCATGGATCGGATGTCACGGATTTTACTTTTTCGGGTACGTTCTGTGCAGGTCGGCGGGTGCGAGGCGCAGGGGGCGCAGAATCTATTGTGCTTTGGGCTGTTGCCATTGACATGGCAGCCGCTGTAGCCGTGCTGGCAGCAGCATTGTCTGTTCTTGCGCCAAAACCAGCTCTTGGGGCAGACCATGGGTCAAATAGTGGGCTTGGCTGATCTTCTTTCTTGTTGTTCTTTTGTTGTGTTGGTGCAGGGTTATAGCGCTGGGTAACTGTCTGGGCATTCCAGTCAATTTCCGTGTCTGAATCTGTCAGGCCATAGCCTGCCACATCCTTGAGTGCCTGAATACGGCTGTCTGTTGTGGGATGTGTAGAAAAAAGTTCACTGAAGGAAGAGGGCGAAATGCACATCTCGGCCACAGCAGCCGGCATTTGTGGCATTTCAGAATGTCCCTCAATCTTGCGTAGGGCACGGATCATGGCTGAGGGGTTACGGGTCAGTTCAACTGCGCCTGCATCAGCCATAAATTCACGTCTGCGAGAAATATAGAGTTTGACCAGATTTGTGACAGCAGAGGCCAGCATCAAAATAAGCATGGCACCCAAAATAAGGAATATGAGACGACCGTCCCTGTTTGAACGCGAATGGGAGCTGAGACCATAGCCCATATGATAGCCACTATAGGGATGGGAGAAAGGGGCTTTTGCCAAAGTAAATAAGGTACTGATCATGCCGGCAAAAATGGAAATGATAACCATGAGGCGGACATCATTATTCTGGATATGGGTCAGCTCATGGGCAATCACAGCTTCAAGCTCATCGACAGACATAACATTTATCAAGCCTCTGGTTACGGTGACGGTGTAACTGTCTTCGTCAATGCCTGAAGCAAAGGCATTCAGGGCATCGGTTTCAATGATGGCAAGAGTGGGGGTCTTGATGCCGCGACTAATGCAAAGATTTTCCAAAAGATTGTAAAGCCCGCGCTCTTCTTTGCGGGTGACAATTTTTGCGCCAGTGGCAGACAGAATAATGGCGCGGTTAAAGAACCAGGCTATGACATACCATAAGGCAACAACGGCCAAAATTGTGGGGAGGTAGGCAAGTGTATAGGTAAAGGCATGTGTGCCATAATCATAGAGACTGTTTGAATAGGCGTAGCTATAGCCAGCAGCACTTGCGGTAAAGGATTCAGGGTAGGTCAGAAACCAGCCCAAAAAGCTGACCCAGACCATAAAAAGTAATGTGCCGGGCAGCACGAGCAGCATGATGAATGTAAGGACATTATTATTCCAGATATGGGTTTTGAGACCAACCGTTTTGATTGCCATGATCTTGTCCTTATACGCTTATTAATCAGGGGTGCAGAGGGAGAGAACTATCGTGCAAACTCCCTGATTCTAAGAAACAGGGAGGAATGCAAGATATTTGGTGATATTAGGAGAAGGATACGACAGGAGCCACTTTCATGACTTTGCGTTCGGCTTCATCAAATTCCAAGAATTTTTCGTCTTTAAAGCCAAACAGTTCAGCAACCATGACAACTGGGAAAGTCTGAAGATAGGCGTTATATTCACCAGTCGCGCTGTTAAAGAAACGGCGGGCAGCGGCAATTTTATATTCAATATCTGAAAGTTCCTGTTCCAAATTCTGGAAGCGGGCATCAGCCTTGAGTTCTGGGTAGTTCTCTGAAACCATCAACAGGTTCATCAGGGCGTTACTGACGCCAGATTCGGCAGCTGCACGGTCAGAACCAGAGCCTGAAGTGTGCATGGCCTGAGATCTTGCGCGGGTTACTTCTTCCAGAACACCTTTTTCATGACTGGCATAACCTTTAACAGAGGCAACAAGGTTTGGAATGAGGTCTACACGTTGTTTCAGTTGGACATCAATATCTGCAAAGGACTGTTTGCGGTATTGGGCAAGGGCGACGAGACGGTTATACATCATGATAGTGAAAAGGGTGAGGATGCCGATGGCAATAAGTGTGACAAAACTGAAAGTATACATGAAAGAACAAACTCCTTAAAAACATTGCTATTAAGAAATATAATATATAGAAATGCTTAAATCGGGATGCATACTTATGGTTAATTAAGTATTTATCAGTTTGTATTTGCGGATGTAAAAATTTGGAGTATGCGTTATGGATAAAAAAGAAAATTATCTAAGGGCTAAAAAACGGGCGGAAGCAAAGCTTGGCTTTTATATTCACCTTGGGATTTATATTGCTGTCAGTATTTTGCTTATTGCCATTAACTTATTGACCGACCCTGACCCTCTTTGGTTTCAATGGCCTGTTATTGGTTGGGGGATTGCTGTGCTGTTTCACGCCTTGGCTGTGTTTTATTTTGCGGGCAAGACAAGCCATATTAAAGAAAATATGATCGCCAAAGAGTTGGAAAAAGGTGAGTAATACCAGTTCTCATAAGGGATCTTGCTTTCTGAGTGAAGACAATCCTTAGGCTGGTGCAGTATAGCGGCTTGGCG
>JAUTBZ010150182.1:0-11806 GCA_032361785.1 Lepetodrilus galriftensis
TTTTAGAGGGGGCTCATAATTTCACCATAATACATAATATATGTTTATTGAACAATATTTTCCAATTCTAGGGGGGGTTGCAAGCCGGGTGAGCCCCCCCTTGGATCCGCCCCTGATCAGCCTGCAACATGCATTGTATGGTCAATGAGGAGATAATCCTTACATACAAGTCTCATACACAGTTACCTCCCTTACATATTAAGCAGCCAAGTTGAAATACTAGGGCTGCTCAATTTGTCCGCCATGTTTTTTTGTTGTTGTGTACTTTGCCGCCACATGACCATACCCTCGAATCAGAAAAAATGGCTAGCCGGCAATGCAAAAGAAACGCTGGTAGTGGCAAAGTCAAAGTAATAATACATGTACTTTTACACTGACCTGCCAGGATATCGGACATATCAAACTTGTGGTACTGATCAACAGCAGTCTTTAACTGGTCCAGTTGTTGTTGAAGGCATTTAAACCAGTCCTCAGTTAGCTCCCCTTCCAGTGTACCAGGCACTGTCTGGTTGGCATTATCTCGGTCATCGTCTCCTGTCGCAAACACTTGGTAGAACAACTCTCCATGGGTATTCAACTGAAAGCAGACATACAAGCATATATAGGACTGTCTGACTACATAGGATGAATGATGCGTACATATGTGCAGTTGGAGAAATTTGATTAGAAAACTGTGGGTCGGGTAAAATTATATACAGAAATATGAGTCATCCATTGCAGAAATATTTCCTTCTCTCTGCTGGGCTAACTCCTTTAATCCTCTCCCTGCTGTATTAGGCACAGACAATGTTCTCTGGTTGCCTGTGGCATGGCATCTCTGGTTGCCTGTGGCATGGAGAGGGTTAAAGGTAGAAGGAAAAAAGTTGCATCAATCACTACTTTAAATATATGCATTTAAGTCGAATACTGAGAATTTAACAAAATAATCTTGATTTTTCAATTAACATAATTGTCTTCCCATAGTACACAATAATAATAATTGAAAAATAAAATTAGGAAATGTAGGGCAAATTTTTGCTGGTGAGTGAGTGATTATGGAGTTTAATGGCACTGCGGGAATCTTTCACGCATCTGCGACAAAGTTGTTACTGGAGATTGAGACCGATGACGTGAGTGCAACAAGATCTACCTGAAACATCTGGACAGACTCCGACATCTTGACGGCTGCGATCCCTGACAGTGACGTCACCAGCCGCTTCTCCACCAAGGAGTCGTCGATAGCAACAGTCCTGCTTCTGTACTTCAACACGTCACTGGAAAACAAACAAAAAAAAAATATCCAAAATCAAAACATTTGTCATTTGGAACACACAGCCATAAACAAGATGAAGACTTTGAAATTGTGATTTAGAGCAGACTTCAAGATTATTTCACTCAGAGTCATACCACATCTTGTCAGTTTACGAAAACCCTGCCATATAGGCTGGTATTGAGATCAAGGATGCATTGGTTATTTATAGACACTACATAATCAGTGATCTTGACCTACAGAAATAATAAATAAACAAATAAATAAACAAACGAAACATAAGTATGGCCGACCTGAAAGGTGATATTTTCCAGGGCTGGTTGCACGTCCTCACAGGCTGAGTCCGGCCGTACTCCAGATGGAAGCAGTGCGTCTCTGGGGGCATCTGACAACCGCTCAGCACCAGACTGTTGTGGGGGTCAGTGTTCTCTACATCCAGGTACTGGGGCGCCGACGGCAAGGTGTGGCTCCACAGCATTACCTAAAGTACACGCAGTGGGGGATTTATTTGTGTGTGGCTTTAGAATGACTAGAGACTACTATAGTAGTAGATATGAAAAGCAAGTCAAAAGTAGTAGATGTTAAAAATGTAATTGGGTATAAAAATAAATATAACAAAAGTTTGATATTTTTGACATTCTTTGTATTTTTGTTTTGAATTGGGAATGCATATTATATTAGGATTGCAATGTATACTGTCCAAGAACCAAGCATATTTTCAAAATATCAGCATAACCTTTCGTAACATTCTCTATTGTATACACAGCAATCAAATCTGCTCAAGAAATGCAGTGCATTTCAGAAAGTAATGTAGATATCTAATTTAGTTTTAACCTACTGGGTACTTGGGGAGCCGCTGGTCCACCATCAGCAGAGAGAAGTCTGTGGCCACGAGGTGGTAGTACGGGCAGTCCGGGTGCGGCTGTGTCACCATGATTCTCTCGTCTTGGTGCAATAGTTTGGTGGGCTGAGCAAACAGGTCTATACTGTCTCGGTATTTAGTCTGCCAACAAATGGATTAACATAATCATTTATATTCATTACCGCAATAGTTAAAATTAAATTTGTGTTGCTGTCAGCAAGTCTACAAAACCACATTCTAATGGTACTTTACCTTTGAGTGTTTTTCCTCGAGAAGAAACAAGACTTAACATTTTTATGAATAATAATAAGAAGTTTGCACTTATATTGCACAGCAATCAAAAGATATGATCTGTGCACATGTCTCAAATTATTTGGTCAATACTATCTTGAAAAGATGCATTTATATTTATTTCTTGAATATATCTTGAATATGTCCAAATAAATTGAAAATATATGATCTGCTTACAGTGTGGGAGGGGGGGGGGGGGGAACCCTACAACACTAGGCGACACATACCCTGCTGTCGTACAGTTGCACACACGTGCGGTCAGCCAGAACGATCTGTCGTGGATGAGCGGCCCAGTGACACTGGTGCCACGGGTCGGGGTGGTGGAATCTCTGCGACACGTTGTTCAACAGAGTCTGTTGTCTACGAGAGAAAGAGTTCCGGTTATCATGACCTGTAGTCAATGCTTGGTACTGGTGACCAAAAACTGATACTATACCCAGTATACCACGTACACTGGAACAGTACACAGTGTAGCATATTATACGTATGTCTGAATGATAACTTCCACTTGCACTTCCATATCTCTCGGAACAATTGACACTTGAATTATTAAAATAATGTTTAATCAGGTATTGACTACTTCTTCTTGACCACCTCTTGTTTAAATTTTTTTTTATAAAATAGAAAGAAAAAAACATGATTTTGTTAGTATAATAATTATTGCAATACTAATCCTTAGTAAACAATGGTAAATGAACATATATCATGCCTTATAGAATATACAGTGTGTAGAATACAGTTTGGGATCAGTTTGCCATGACCCACATACGGTACCTGCCATCTGGTGAGGTCAAATGAACACTTCCTGTGTTTGTAGCAAGGAGGACTTCACCTGAGATGTACGGACTGCAAAACAGATTCAACAATTTAAAAAAAATCAATTCAACAATTCAATACACACATTCAACAATTAAATAAATACCTGAGACAGGCAGACAGTACCTGAGACAGACAGACATGGATACAGTACCTGAGACAGACGAGACACACAGACAGTACCTGAGACACACATACAGTACCTGAGACACAGACAGTACCTGAGACACACAGACAGTACCTGAGAGACACAGACAGTACCTGAGACACACAGACAGTACCTGAGACACACAGACAGTACCTGAGACAGACAGACAGTACCTGAGACACACAGACAGTACCTGAGTCACGCAGACAGTACCTGAGTCACACAGACAGTACCTGAGACACACAGACAATACTTGAGACACACAGACAGTACCTGAGTCACACAGACAGTACTTGAGACACACAGACAGTACCTGAGACAGACAGACGTGGGCACGTCTTCCTCCAAGACCAGCTGTACAAGCCTAACGGGCTCCACCACCACTCCACTCTCTGCCACCAGGTATAAACTGTAGCCAATGGGTCCACGGACGCAGCACAAACCTGGATACAACACATCTTATATGGCAATTGATGTACCGAAAAGTCGACTTAAATGGAGATGTACGGGAATCCAGTATGCTACATCAGATGAGGCCGCTACAATGTTGAGGCGAAATTACACTAATGTCTGTATTGCATTAATACATTGGAGTTTATTCTAATTTAAAATCGCATTACTAGGCTTAGAAAGGTGGTGTAGAATAAATTTATAATCTAAGAAAATTAGTCCCAATTACTATAGTTCCAATACATTTCATCATGTCAGGAGGAAACCTGCAACACCTGTAGTACTGAGTGATGTAGTAAACCCGCAAGCACGGGCTGGTTTTAACGAACAAGGAAGGATAACTGCTCTTGCGATGGTACAGAAAGCACATTCTAACATATTATATAGGATGACAACGATGATGACTGTCAAAAAATAACATCTGAATCAACAAAAATTACCTTTTTCATGGATGTAGGAGGTTTTGACCTCAAAAGCGGGATAGTCCAGTGATATTTCATACAGGACAGTTTCCTTTAGCTGCTGGAACTTGTCGTCTACCTTGGACACTGCTGTCAGTACTAAAGTCGGGTTAAGGATTATCATATTTATCTGTCATAAAATTAACTGCTTAACAGATCTATGTGCATTGTATGTGTATGGTGAAAAATCACAAGTTTCAGATATTTTAATAAAATATGTAGAAATTTACATTTTGTGGGAAATGTTTATGACTGATATTTAGTAAGGATACTCAGTGTGTCAAAGTGAACGCCCGCAGGGTGTATCAGGAGAGTGCAGTCAGACAGAGACAGCTTAGCCAGACAGCCACCAGTGTAGTCAGAATTCACACGCTGAAACAGATGTACGCATAATAGCTATAATAATATAATAATATAATAATATTTCAGTATATAATATCAGCATAATGTGTAGAAATAATTTCCACTTGAAAGATAATCATGTGTGTACATGCAGAGTGCATAACATCAAGCGGTCATCAGAAGCACTGAACAATACTGAATTAATACATGTGTCATATTTAGTTAGAATAGATATTTTAATACTAAATGAATGTTGATCAGCCTGCAGTTGTAACTCACAATGTATTTATTATTCTGAATGAGATGCTGATAATCTCTCCACATGATAGCCAGTCTAGGCATGGAATACATTTTTGTCCTGATGTTTTCGGCATCTTCCGGGACGATACCAGATATAATGTGACCGATGTTAGCTATATTCATGTGGAAGGCACTTTGCTGCAAGAACAAAATAATAGTTAGAAGAAATGACAACTATTAAAAATGCGACAACTTAAGTGAGTGAATTATTGTTTTACGTCAAAGCAGGAATCTTTCACCAAATCGTGATGATATTATAAGACTTGAATTTAACCCTCTCCATGCTGAAGGCAACTGGAGGATCTAAAAGCTATGCCTGTGCCTAATCCAGCTGAGATGAAATGTAGATGTGTTGTCAAAGTTGTAGAAACAATAAGTGGTTTAAAAATAATAGAAAATAAATATAAATATTTAGTGAGGAGTATTTGTTTGCTTCCTGGGTTAGATACATGTGTCAATGTGATACATACCGACTTCAGTTGCAGTCTTCCACGATTGTATTGAACTTTCTTCACAAGAAGGTAAGCCTTCTCTCTGTTCTTCTTGATGACATCTCCTATTCTATCTTCAAATGGATACAGTACTGAAATAAGAGATAATCAAGATGCATTTCTAACATGTCTAATGTGTCAGATTTTTTTAACTTATCTAAGAATCCCCAGATATAGATCCAGCGGGTCAATATGCAAATTGATGAATGAATTAATGTTTTACGTCGCAGCGGGAATATCTCATTCATAGGCGATGACTGTGATGTATAAAATGAGTGTCATACCATCAACTGGCTGATCAGCGAGGGGTACTGACGACATGACAGGTTTCAGGAGACCACCATCTTGTTCGGAGTACGACCTCTGTGCGATGGTGTGGACAGTTCCATTCTCCACTGCCGATGCCACGTGGACGTTCAGGTGACTTCCGTAGCCCAGGAAGTAGTCTCTGCGCGGGTGGCGGCTACTGTGATGACGATACACAGAGGGGAAGAAGGCATCAGGAAGATCCATTGCGGTTCAGCGAATACAACCATCAGAGTCGAACTGTTAATAACAGGGATGAAACAACTTTAAAACGTACTTTCCCGAATAATTATATTAGTATACCATATAACACAATAACAAAACATGAAATTTCTACTAACCCACGATGGTAACCATAACATTAGGAGGAATTAATTGGGCTGTTGGGCGAGTGTCTTTAAACCATTGAATCTGTCTGTCGTGGTATTAACATAGTCATTCATCATTCTGTTCATTAGTGGAATATATTTGGGCCATTGGTTTTTATATAATCGTGGTATAATCATAATATGATTCATATAAACATCAGGTACACGAAAACCGGAGACCTTAATCATGTCAACAACTTTATTACTTTTTTGGTAACACAAATATTTAAATAACAATGTACTAGGCTAATCGAGTAGACTGAATATTATACGATTTAAATGATTTTTAACCAAAAAAAAAATCATAACAGTAACTAGCCTAGAAATAATAAATATGTAGACTGTTGTTTTTTAGGACAGCCATACAACATGGACCAGGGATCCGTAAATTGGTTTGTAATGTTTTAATCACATTAATCATACAAGTTTGCTTTAACATATAATATATATGCGGGTAGCTGAATAATAGTTATATATAATATTAATAAATACATTTTAAGATAAGAAAATGCACAGTTTAAAGCAAGATCTAAATAAGTGAGAAAGATATAATGTGGATTACTGTGTGCTCCCTTGGGCTTCAGGGAGATCTCATTTATAATAATGGAAAGTAATAAGATAATAAAGGTTGCGGTACCTACTGCATAAAGGTACAGTAAATATATTGTACTATTATATCTATATATAATGCGTATATTCAGAAAATATTAAGAACTATATAGGATCACATTACTTTAATCAAGAGCAGACATAATAAAACTTGTGAATAAACATTCCTCCCCAAAGAGTTGTCCACTGCTTCAAAATATGAAAGTCAAACTGAAAAGTAAGTAAATAATCGTGTGTACCAGTCACCAGCTGATCACGTACGTTATTAGTAGTTTCCTGGTGTTCCTCCTATATTCTATTAACATTATCGACTACTAATTGTACTCTCTCTCTCTCTCTCTATCTCTCTCTCTCTCTCTCTCTCTCTCTCTCTCTCTCTCTCTCTCTCTCTCTCTCTCTCCCTCCCCCTCCCCCTCCCCCTCTCTCCATTCAATGATTCATACTTACATAATTAGCATTGTCATAATGATATATTATCATATCTTAGATATGTCACTAACAATGTTTTCATCTTCCTTTCATATAATTTTACGATGTGGCTGTACTGATTTATCAGGGTAAGTACTAAAACTGATTAACTTATTATGACAAAACTAGCATTGGATGATAAACATGATTTATCAAGCGTGTTATCACCAGGCGCATAGCTGCCTATATTAGCAGATACGCAGACGCTTCCACATCAATTTCCTAGCTACATAACATTAACATAGTAGCCTACAGTTACAGTACTGGCGCTTCCACATTAAAATGACCCCTAGCTACATGCCTGACCATATATACCATATGTTTTCAGAACTTGCAAGGTCTAATCCGTTTAACAATACCTTTAAAACATCAATTATCTATCATGTTTTTTACTATTACTGGTAGCATGATTATTATCAAGTATTTAAAAACTGTTTCAGTTACACTGCCGTGGCGACATGGAGGTGGGTGGCTAATGACGAGAACTGCGGTATTTGTCGGATGGCGTTCGATGGCTGCTGTCCTGACTGTAAACTGCCTGGCGACGACTGTCCTCTAGGTATAACGTCACTGACACTGTTGTCAAGTGTGTGTGTGTGCAGGACAGACTGACTGTGTGTCTGTCAGTGTGTGTGTCTGTGTCAGTGTGTGTGTCTGTGTCAGTGTGTGTGTCTGTGTCTGTGTGTGTCAGTGTGTGTGTGTGTCACTAGTAGTGCAGTGATCGAAACTAACTTTAAAACTTACTAGCCCGAATAGTGATACAAATAACACATGTTATGAATTTCTACTAGTCATTAGTATACCTTTAGCATTGCCATTGAGAGAAATGGCCCGGGCTAGAGGACTAGTGTTAATTTTGATCCATGCATATAACGTACTAATCGGGACCGGCTATTTTTGTCCATTGTATGCGAAGTCCACGATACGCATGTAATAATTACTAATTAGCATTAGACGGGACCGGGACTAACAGATTCAGTACATTATAGGTGAGTGTCCGGTTTATGCGAGGCCGTTATATGCGAGGTCTACTGTATATATCAGTAACCTGTGATTCTAAAACAATTAACAATACCTCTGTCCGACACTGGAAAATGTAACACTGAAAGGACTGGTTAGCAATCTTTCCCACTTGTCCGATCTTGACGGCGATGTTCTGCTTGTTGAAGCCGTCGTTGTAGTGGATGAGCTGTGCGATAGTGTGCAGTGGGTGGCGTTGAAGCACTTCCTGCAAAACATAATTCATAATTAAAAAAAAATAATCCAAATTTTCATCCAAATATCTCGGCGTCAGTTTTCAGATTTTTTGTTCAATGGAATTGCTGTGTGAAAACTGTTAATAAATTAAATTACTGTACCCTATTGTTGAAACCATATGTTGAAAATGAAAACTTATGTATACATACAACATGATTTGATATTTATAAAAGTACTACCCAATATATTTAGACCTCACATATAACGGCCTCGCATAAACCGGACACTCTCTTATAATGTACTGAATCTGACGTCCCGGTCCAGTCTAACGCTAATTACGGCATATGTGTATAACAGACGTCGCATATAATGGACAAAAATAGCTGGTCCCAATGAGTACATTATATCATCCAAGGTCTACTGTACTATATATATATTGGTAACATAATCCAAAATACTGCTCACTGACCCTCTGGTTTTCATCCATCACTTTGATGCCATGCCTGGAGACAACAATGGCTACCTTGTCTTCTTCTGTCACCACCAAGGGAAGTTTTCCTTCAATCTGTGGCAGACACACACAGAGTTTTGGTAAACCAGTAAACATAAGGTATGTACACTACCATAAATACTCTGATAATTCGAACCCTCTTATTTGAACACCTACCATAAATTAATTGGTGAACAAAAAATTCTGACCTTAAAATACAAACATGACCATTCTTTTTCAAATCTGAATAATAAAGTTAATTTTCTAATTTGAAGACAATAATTAATGTGAAATGTTTTGGTATTTTTCTTTAAAAATCCTTCATTTATTTACCATGTCACTAATTAAATAGAACACTGATCATTTTCGCTTTTTTCTAATAATTAAAACGGCTACAAATTAAATTATTTTCGCCCCTCCCCAGAGATCGAAATTAACACTAGCCTTGGCCATTTCTCTCAAGGCCTAACATTTGTTATTTGTATAACTATTTGGTCTAGTAAGTTTTAAACTTTATTTCTATCGCTGCCTCCCCATCCAATCAGCGCCACTCACCTGCGCGTCCTCCACCTGATCAATGAGTTCGGCCTCGGTGTCGCGCTTCATGCCGCTGGTGAGGTGGATGTCTTGCACCATGCCCAGATAGTACAGCGTGAAGTACACCTGCTGCTTCAAGATCATGTCCACTGTCTCCTTGGGGTCCTTCCCCCCGGTCAGGTTCTCACTGCTCGAGCCACTCTGAAAATACACATGGAAAACAACTACTGGTATAATATATATGTAACTGTACTTGTGACTTTGGACAACAGGAAAAGGGCTAAATAAATATAGTGAAAACATTAAATACCAGATAGCTGCCTATACGCAGAGACATCCTCCAAATAAACTTCCTAAACTAAACTTGATTTATACACAAAACATTAGCATAGTACAATCAGGCGTGTAGCTAGGGTTATTTTAATGTGGAAGCGCCAGTACGGTAATTAACTGTACGTTATGTTTTGTTTAAAAAATAATGTTAGCTAGGAAATAGATGTGGAAGCGTCTCTGTATCTGCTAATATGGAGCTACGCGCCTTACAAAATATTACAGCACTTGCAAATCCACATTAAAATATCCTAGGCTATTACTACGTGCCTGAATTACTGGTCCAATGTGCCTGCATGTTCTTGAAGAAGTCTCATAGGTATCATGACGGTATCGTAGGTATCATGACGGTATCGTAGGTATCGTGACATGTATCATGACGTCACAATGGGAAATCGTTGGCTGTGAGTCACTGCGTAGCTTATTTAGATAGATGTTTGACCAGTTTATGTCACCAGATTTTGAATTAATCTTGCGCTATCAAGGGTCAACTTATGCCTCCTATACCTGGAGCCTGTAGACGGTTGGAAGTTGTCCATTGTTAAAATAGCATAAAGTTAAATTGTACAAAAATGCTACACTACTACCCTACCATACCGACCCTTAATTAATGTTGTGGAGTATAGATCTAGGATATGTAGGCTCACCACGTTTCCATTTTCCGACGCTCTGCTCCCTGACGGTTGAGGTTTTCTTTTCTTAAACATTGTTCTTCTGTTCACATTGTATTCATCTCATAGTGTCACAGTACAGTGTTTCTTTCTGTACATATGTAAACAAACTATCAAGGTGACACACCGTACAGACCTCTCTAAAGGCTTTTAGAAACATAGTATTATCCTAACAGCTTATTCCCACTGATCAAAACTTTGTTGTATATTATGCGAATATTATTGCATTGCATATGATATACTCAATATTATAGTACATATAAGTTATGTATATATTTCTATATAAATATATCATCAAAGGTAATACTCATATCCATTAAATAAAATGTATGTAAACGTACAAGTAAAATTAGTGGCTTTACGTTCTCTTTTGCGCGCCATGTAAAGAAACTACTTCCGATTTATCAAAAGTCGGCCAATCTAATTTTGCTTTCCCAAAATCAAATCAAATAAACAATAAATAAACATTATGGGGTGTGAGGATGAAGTGCTTAAAGTTGGAAAAAAGCTGGACAAAATGATATCCACTAATACATCCGTAAGTATCCGCGCGTTCAGTGTTGACGGCAGAGTCCGTATCGGCGTTTGTGAATATCTGCACCAGCTCTGCAGCTCAACTTTCGCTCGACTGTCCCCGTCTCCCCCTTTTTATAGCGATTAGTAACTGAAACGTTATTTACCTCATCAATTGCAATGTTGATCCCCTTTCCTAATGTAATTCCATTGCATTTGTGAAGTTTGTATGGTTTGGTTTGGTGAAATCTTCAGATTTAGTGCACGAAAACCGAGAACATGTCTAGTCAATGTTTATTGTTTTATTGTTGATAAAGAACTCGTTATTAGTTTTCGAGATTTAGTTTTCATAAACGCTAATAATAGAATGTGAACCATGGGAGTAACGATAATAGAATATTTTATGTATAAATACATATCAAAATCATCAGTGAACTTTCTTGGTGTACAAAGATGTTATGACGTGGGTGTGTTATTTAAAAATTTTTTTTTTTACTAATTCACAAATGCAAATAACTTGAAAACGTGAAATTCACGCGCACGCGCACAAAATAAATTTAGCTTGCAAATTGAATGTGGATGCATCTGCATATATGATATGGGTAGCTACACACATGACTAATCTGTGAATGTAACTGATATAATTTGCTTTCTTCCACACTTCAGGATCATGTCACAGCTCTGGACTTGCTGAAGACACTCCGAGATCTGCCAATGACTCTGGATGTCCTACAGGTAAAATCAAGTGCTGAATACCTATCACGCTATACCATATATAATGTCAGTGTTTGAATTAATGAAAATAATGAGAGGGGTCATTCTCCATAGGGCCAATGTTAAAGGTGGTAAAATCTGTAATTTTCAGGGGGTCACACAGATACCTTTAACATTGCAGATTTTCAAATGA
>JAUTBZ010150193.1:0-11806 GCA_032361785.1 Lepetodrilus galriftensis
GTATAATCTGGTTTGGAAAGGTGAACAGAGATAGAAGTAGCATCGCCAACTTCAAACTCGTCTTTCTCAGATTCGATACGAATTAATTTCAAAGCTGGGTCTTTAATCAACCAGCGCATCGTGTTGTTCCAAAACAATTGATACTCCCGAGATGTCCCACCATCCCCGATGCGTTCAATAGCCCAGCGCCACGTGGAGTCGGTCGTGATTGCCATGACTCTCCCCTCATCGACCTCCGCAATCGTGATTACCGGCATCGGCTTACCACCAATGGTCAGTGTAGGATGGGTAGCCAAAACTGTAGCCCCTTCTTTCGCGGCGAGTACAATATTGGTTCCCCGTTGCTCCGGTAATTCGCTCCAAAGTTTATGGTTCGCAGCAGGTTCAAAAGCGAGAGTCGTTATTGGATGGCGATTTCCAGCGTCCGTAAGAAGAGGTTTGAAAAGACTTTCGTCGATAGTACGACTTGATCGTCGAGGTAATTCAACAGGGAGAACATCCGCTATTGAGGTATCCGAATAACCTCCGTTCGCAAAAGAAAGATCCCCACCGATCATCACGAAGCCCCCTCCTTTTCTTACGAACTTAGATATCTCCCCAAGATATTGTCGCATGTCGTAAGGACCAAAATCGAAATTCTGAAAAATCACCAGATCAAAACTACCGAGTTCTTTTTGAAAAAGCTCATCTGTAGGAAATGGAATCAACGACAGTTCGTCAGTGGGCGCCACATGAATATTCTGATTCGTTCGTAGAATAAAAAAAGAAATCAAATCAACATTGGGATTTCGTTTCAAGTGTCTGCGTAGAAAACGTTCGTCCCAGCTTGGACGACCCACTACCTGCAAGGCGCGAATTTTATCTCGAATCACTTTTTGTAAGAATTGGGTATGATTGTTTTCGTAAAGCGCTTCGTTTTTAAGATGCGGAAGATCTAAATAGTATACTTCCTTACCAATTTTCTTAGGAATAAACTCGAAGTGTAGTTCATATATCGACTTCCCTTTTTTGATTTTTAACACACGTTTCTGAATAGGCGTTCCTTCTCTTGAAAGAAGAAGGTCCACCTCTTGGTTTTCGATACCGACCGCTTGGACAAAAACGTTGATAGAAATTTTATTGTGTATGAATGCGAAATCATCTCGCACCACGCGAATAATCGCGAGGTCCCTGACAGATTCCCCATTTAACGCGACGGTATTGATTGGAGCCTTCAACCCCAGAAGCTCTTTGACCGAATTCTCATCGATTCCCTCATTCCGCTTTGTTCGCATGCCAATGTTTCCGTTGGCAATACCGTCAGAGAGCAGAATTAGTCCGCCAAGATCTTTTTGTTCGAAGTCCTTCTTAATCGTTTTTATCGCTTCGCTTAGATCTGTACTTTTGTCGCTAAGCGCGATTGATTCCCAAGAATGCAAAGGCTCTAAATCCTCACCGAAAGAATAGAAAGAATAAATATGTTCTTCATCCTTCTTCGCCTTAGGAATATTAAGTTTTTTCAGAGCGCTTTTTATCAAATCTAGACGTGTGCTTTTTCCTTCTATCTTCAAGCCCATAGAAAGACTTGTATCGACCAAAATAGGTACGTGGTTTTTCACTTTCGTAATGTTTTTTAAATCGATTGCCGGTTCCAATAAAAAAAGAAGGGCAAGAAGGTAAACCGAGCTACGAAGTCCCACTAAGGTCCAACACTTCCTCTTTGAAAGAATTCTGAGATCATAATAAGACACGCCGACAACGATGAATCCCAGAATGAGAAAAAAAATGATCCAGGGAGCACCCCAATTCCCTAGCCATAAAAGATCACCGGAATTGTATTGGTCAAACATCAATCGACCTTCCACTTACGACGTTTCAAAATAAATGGGACATGAACTTGATCGGCTTTATAGTTAATACAAAGCGCATACATCACGATATTGATTCCTAATCGATAGGACATTTCGCGTTGTTTACTGCCCCCCGGAATACAATCGAAAACCCAACTTCCGAAATTATCTTTTGACCACGCACCAAGCATATCGTTTTGAGAGATAATCACTAAAAGACGGTCGTCTTCAAAAATCCCCTCCATCGTTTTTGCGTGGGCGAGGCGGCCCAAAGGTGAATCGATCAGAAAAAAGGATTTATACAACACATGATCTTCAGGAATCGTTTTTCGTGTTCGATTGGGAAAAACCCTTTCCAATTCTCGATAGACGCTTTGGATAAAAGGCCCGTCATTTACCCCGTCAGAGGCGTCAATAAATAACAGCCCACCCGATAGAAGATAGTCACGTAAACGTTGAATCGCCTTAGGCGAAAAAGAATCGAATTCTTCATCGCCAGACCAGATCAACAAGGGATTCTGAAATAGAGATTTGTCAGTCGCCTTCACCTTTGGAATTTTTGATGAAGTCACAATACTGGTTCGTTTTTCAACTTCCAAGGTTAGACGACGTACTGCGTTAGGACGGGTGTTGTCGGCGCCTTTGTATTTGAGTTGAGCAATCGTGAACTTGTCTTCCGCCCCCATCGCGAAGGCAAAACCTGGTAAGTGAAGCGCGCTTAGGGCGACCATACTTGATAGAGCTTTTAAATAGGTTCTTCGATTCATTTAGACCATCTTTTTACGGCTTTACACTTCGCCAATTCTTTATCCTTATCTCTTCTTTCATCTTCGAGCTACTTCTTTCTGCCTTTGACCATTAAGAAAATTCCTAATCAAAAATAGCTGCTCTCAAGGCGTCTAAGTTTCTTGAGTTTCGCTCTTCTTTCTTCTTTCCTAAAGATTCTGCTTCTTCTGCATTGACGAACTCACAAGAAGCCAAAGGAAGTTCATCCAAAAAGCGACTAGGTTCACGACTCATCTCCTGTCCAAATTTCAATCGTGTTCTACACCAAGTGATCGTAAGGTATTCTTTGGCACGTGTAATAGCGACGTATCCAAGTATTCTTTCTTCCTGAATAGCCGATTTCCCCTCTGACACGCTCCTTTGATGGGGAACATAACCTTCTTCCCACCCCACAAGAAAAACCACTTTAAACTCTAGGCCTTTCGAGGCGTGTACGGTCATCATTTTAAGCCCACCGCCTTCATCGTCTTCCTGAGCAGTTCTATCTAAATCAACGCGAATCAGAAAATCTTCCAAAGATTTTTCGGATCCATGAACTTCTCCCAACGAAGAAAGGAATTCGTCAACATTCTGTAAACGGCGATTGGCCATATAATCGGAAAGCTCTGAGCTGCGTAGATATTCTAGAAAATGAAGCTCTTCGAATAACTCTTTTGCAAGTTCATGTAAGGGGCGTTCGGAGGTCCGAAATTTATCACCAAAGCGATGAAGGATGTCTAAAAATCGAGAGATTTTAGTTTTTGCGCCATGACCCAAAGCGCCAATACTGCCCTCCCCAAAACCCTTTAAAGATTGATAAAAAGAAATACCTTTTTCTTCCGCGTAATTCGATATTTTTCCCAAGGTCGTAGGGCCCACGCCACGTGGGGGCACGTTTACGATACGCCTTAATCCAACTTCGTCATTGGGATTCAAACAGACTCGAAGCATTGCAATGGCATCTTTTACCTCTTTGCGGTCGTAGAACTCCTGAGAACCTACCACAGTAAAGGGTACGTTATATCGCAAACATGCTTCTTCAAATAAACGTGATTGGGGATTAACGCGATACAAGATCGCCATATCGTTGTAATCGATTTCAAGATTGGCGGCGATACGCTCGGCCTCTGCAACTACAAATTCTGCCTCTTCGTGTTCGTCTTGAGATGAAACAACACGGACTTTTTCGCCCTCTCCTTTATCGCTCCAAAGATTCTTCTCTTTTCTAAAATCATTGTTTGCGATCAAGGTATTTGCAGAGTCCAGAATCGCATTTGTGGAACGATAATTTTGTTCAAGTTTAATGGTTTTCGTATTATTAAATTCATATTCGAACTCAAGAATATTTCCAGAGACTGCGCCTCGAAAAGCATAAATTGATTGGTCATCATCACCCACAACAACAAGATTTTGATGTTCAGCTACAATATGCCGAATAAAAGATAATTGTGTGGCATTGGTATCCTGATATTCATCCACCATGACGTATTGAAAAGTATCTGCATATTTTTTTCTTACCTTTTCATCCTTCTCAAAAATACGAATAGGGAGGCAGATAAGATCATCAAAATCGGTCGCATTTAAGGACTTTAAATTTGACTGGTAGGTATTAAACACGCGTTGTGCAAAAGGCATCAGAGCATTGAATTTCATTGAAGGCACCGCAATTGGTTGCTTAAACTCCATCTTCGCCTTACTGATCATCGACAAGACCGCCTTTGAATCGACAGCACTAGGGTCAATATTCTTTTCTTTCATTATCGCTTTCACGACCCCAAGTTGATCTGCGTAATCCAAGATTGTAAAGGGTCGACGGTAACCTAAAACATCAATATGTTTTCGGAGTATCTCTGCGCCTAGACTATGGAAGGTAGACAAATAAATTTTCTTCGAAATTTCTTTGCCCACAAGTTGCCCCACTCTTTCACGCATTTCGGTGGCGGCTTTATTGGTAAAACTCACGGCTAAAATATGATTTGGAGCCACTCCGCGGTCAAGCAAACGCGCGATACGGTAGGTTATGACGCGAGTTTTACCGCTTCCCGCCCCGGCGAGGAGTAGAAGAGGCCCGCCAAAATGGTCAACAGCAAGTTTTTGTTCTGGATTAAGAGCGTTAAAATCAACATAATTCATAAAATGTGTTTAGCGATTTGTTCGCACTTCTGCAAACGCGTCGGGTTTTACCTTTGAAATGAAATCAGAATGCGCAAGATTTGCGAAATTTGTGGTTGCCAAGGTTAGTTCTCGCACCTAACTTAAAAAAAGTCTAAAGACCTTAAAAAATGGAGTCGACCCATGTCCGATATTACAAACGCGTTACTTGCACAGCTTGGTCCTGAAGCGATTTCAATGATAAGCCAACAAATCGGTGCAGATGAATCTGCAACACAGAAAGCGATTCCCGTAGTATTGGCCACGCTTTTGGGATCGATGGCTCATAACACACAAAATTCGCGGGGAGCCCAATCTCTAGCTAACGCTCTTTCTAGCGATCATGATGGAAGCATTTTTGGCGACCTTGCTGGATTCATTCTTAATTCCTCAGATGGTCCAGGAGCAAGTATCCTTGGCCATATACTTGGAACAAATACCTCAAACGTAGAGGGAGAAATATCCAATCAAACCGGAATTGGTTCAATAGCCTCTTCAAAACTCCTCACTATTTTAGCTCCGCTCGTTTTGGGCTATTTGGGGAAACAAAAACAATCGAAGGGTTGGAACGCAGGCGACTTAGCCTCAATTTTGTTGGGGGAAAAAAAGGGCTTAGCTCAAAACAAACCGTCTGATATGGGACTTTTAGGCAGTCTTTTAGATAGTGATCATGACGGAGATATTGCTGACGACGTTGCTTCTTTAGGGGTGCAACTTCTTGGAAATTTATTTAAGTAAACAACATAACCCATTTATTAAAAGGAGAACCCATGGGAATTTTTGATTTTGTAAAAGACGCTGGAGCTAAAATCTTCGGAAAAGAAGAAGAGACAATGACTGAGGCGGAAGCGATTGCGATCCGTGACGCGGCCATTACTGAGCAAGAGACCAAAGAAGGAAAGATGGCTTCAAAGCTCACCAATATTGTTTGGGATTTCGGGATCGCAATTGAAGATTTGGATATTACCGTTTCAGGAGACCTCGCTACGGTTTCTGGCGTTGTAGCCAGCCAAAGCGATCTAGAGAAGATCGTTCTTCTTGTAGGAAATACAGAGGGGATCGCACAAGTTGATTGTTTAATCGACGTTGAAGAGCCTGAACCAGAAGCCACTTTTTACACCGTGGTAAGAGGAGATTCTCTTTCTAAAATCGCAAAAGCTCATTACGGAGACGCCTCAAAGTACCCAGAAATCTTCGAAGCGAACAAACCTATGCTTAGTGATCCAAACAAGATTTATCCTGGTCAAGTATTACGTATTCCAGCTGAAGAAACCTTAAACGCATAATTCGAATAGTCGTTTTAGATGGCCTATTTGGCTCATCTCGTATAATACTTAGCGCCGGAAATAGGGTCTCAAAGGATTTAGTTGAGCAAACCCTATTTTTCGGCTATTTTTTTTGAAGCGTTACCCAAGAGTCAAAATGGCGAACAGCCCGGAAAGCATCAAAATTGAATGCGTGAAGTGTAGTAAAACCTACTTCACGACAGAGTCAAAACGATCAAAAGCAGTCTGCCCCCTTTGCTCAGAGCCTGCATTGCCGCCTCATGCCGGGATCGTTCGGCCTCGCAAACTTTCCCAAAGCGGAATCCGTAAGAGAAAGAAATCCTCAGAAAAAGTGAAGTCCACGTCCACGTTTCTAGGCGCCCCCTCCGGCTTCAGAGCCGAGTTGGATGAAATAACCGAAGATCTTCCTAAGATTATTAAAGAACAAACTTCTACCGGATCAGCGTTTAAAGAGGCGTTAGCGATGTCACGGATGGAACTCGAATTGGGTTCTGACGCATTCTATGATCCACCTCAATCGGTAGAAACTAATTTTGATGAGCCCACCGTGGCAATCTCGATTAAAGCCGAACTTGATGATCAAACAAAGCCTCCTTTCCAAATTTCGAAGGCAACAAGACCCAAAATACCTGTCCCCAAAACAGAAGCTGCGTTCATAAAACCGGGAAATCCATTTGAACATGATGCCATTAGAACGGCTCCTTTAGGCGAACTCCTTAAAAAAGTTAGGGCCCAAAAAGGCGGACTTAAAGCCGGGTTGGGTTCCATAAAACTTCAAAAAATAGCAACTAAACCTGTCATTAAGATCCCCAAAATTTTACGCAGATCAAAAGAATACGAAGAAGACCTCTTTGTACAACTGAAGGCTTTAGATAAAAAACGGGCTGAGAATCCTGATTCAGGACTTGCATCTGAACGACGCGGAAGCGGATTCATACGACTACCTACAACCGACATTCTTGACGTCTTGGGACAAGGAAATTATCGATTGAGGGTGGAAGACATCGTGTACGAACCTGTCGACGAAAAAGGTTTAACCACACTAATCAAAGGCGGCGTTTTATTGGGGGCTGAAGAAATCGCGGACACGAATGGCGATTGGATGCCTATTAGTACTCATCCTGTTTTTGCAAAACTCCGACAACGAATGGCAGAGGAAGCGCATTCTTTACTTTCTTCGGTGACGAAAGGAAAACCCTCAAAAAGTTTTAAGATTTCTTCAACTCCCAAGAACGATCTTGGCGCTAAAACAGAAGAAATTAAGACAGAAGAAATTAAAAAACAAGACAAAGAGCCAACAACGCCCCCCCTTTTAAAGAGCGCTCGACAACCCCCTTCAAAGACCATGCAGATGTTCGCTCAAGTGCGCGAAACAGCGCCCATTGCGACACTGCGTGCTGAAGAAGCCCCTGAAATCCCCCTTCCAGAGGCTTCTAGTGAAACGCTCGAAGCAGTGAGTGAGAGCTCTATTGCGGACTCCGGGTTTTCAGATGAACACGAAGTACCTGATATACCTCCGATCCCGTCTGAAGCCTCATCCCCCTTCGTTGCCTTCGAACCCTCACTAGTAAACGACGAGTTAGTGGATGACGAGGATGAGACACGTGTACACATTAAAAAGAAGAAAAAGGGGTCGAAGTTCGGTATGTTTATGGGAATAGGTACCCTTCTATTGATCGCGATTGCATCAATCGTCTACGCACAAAGTGAGGGATTATTCTCGCCTTTGGTCGAACTCGGAACAAGCGAGTTGGCCGTAGCAGAGGAAATCAAGATTAAGAAGGAAGAAAAGAAGGTTAAAAAGAAAATCGTCTTGGCGGAAAAAGCGGAAAAGGAACAACCTGAAAAGCCAAAAGAGAAGCTGACAGAAATCGAAAAAGACTCTGTTGAGAAAGACTCTGTTGTTGGCGAGAAAGACTCTGTTGAGAAAGACTCTGTTGGCGAGAAAGACTCTGTTGTTGGCGAGAAAGACTCTGTTGTTGGCGAGAAAGTCGATATTGTTGCCGAAAAAGTCGATATCGTCGTTAACCCTTCAATCGATAATCTGAAAGACGCGGTTTTTATAAAAAACGCAAGTGGCAAACGACCTGCACTTATGTTCAAAAAAAATGCCCAACATTTTTTATTGATTCCAGGCATGCAACAAGTTGAAGATCTTAAACGTATCGTGTCAGGTCAAAAACTTTGTCAATTATTGGATTGCCCTTTTCTTCAGGCACCTCTGACTCGTGTCGCTTTGCCTTTCCATGAACTTGGGGGTTGGGGGAAATACCCCGCGAAAATGATCGTGAGAGATGGACGTATTTCCGCGCTCATGCAGCCTATTCAAAAAGAAAAGGTCTTTGAAATCGCATCGACGTCAAAATGGCGCCCAGTTTTGAGCGCAAGCTCCAAAAAACGTGAAAAGCGTGCAAATGAACTTATCGATAATCCCGATCTCACCATGTCTAGCCAAAGTTTTGCACGCCAACTAGGCGGGATCATTCTTCGGGATTTCCTTGTTAACGATTGGAATCGCTTTGAACGCGAACCCTCCCACATCGCGATTTCTGGCGATAAGCTTCTCGTTCAAGCTTCAACGGTGGCTTTTGCAGCTCGTGCCTCAAGTCGTGTCAAAGGAAGATTTTCGTGGACTTCAGTTTTTCCAGAAGAGATGGTTGAAAAGCTCAAAACTTTAAATCGTGAAAAGACCTTCGATTCGCTCTTTCCAAATCCGAGCGCAGCGGATAAGACCCGCTTTGGAATTTTTTGGAAACAGCGTCAAATAGCTCTCGACCGAATCGAAGAGTTGACCAAAAAACATGGAAAGCAAAAGGTTTTGCTTAAAAAGAATTAATTATGATTTATTTTGGTTCAGATGAGATAGAACGTGGCTGGGAACGATACTTCGACTTATGTAATGCTTTAGAAGTACGCAACGAAGCTTCCGCAAATGCAGATCCCGCACTCAGTACTTTAAACACATGGCGCACAAAATCGCCAAAAGGCTTTGCCTTTGTTCTTCATACCGACCGTGATCTTTCCACGTTAATGACTTCAGCTTATGAGCAAGGTTCTACGACCTTACCCGCGGAAGTTAGCGAATCCTGGGAGAAAACATTAACTCGAGCTCAAGCGCTTTCGGCGAAAGCCTTGTTACTCGAAACCTCACCAGATTTTCGTCCCTCAGAGTCCTCACGACAACTCATCAAGGAAATCGGTAAGGTTGCTGCGGGTCAAAAACGTCCCTTGATTTGGGAACGACACGGACTTTGGTCGATTGAAGAATCCATTTCTTTAGCGGAAGATGCGGGTCTTGTACCTTGTTATGATCCTTTTTTAGCCCAAACCGAAGGTTTGGCTCCTCGAAAAGGCAATGATGTCTGTTTTCGAATCACAGAACGTGCGGCATCAAGACGCCAATTTGATGAGTATGATTTTGAACAATTGGTACGTTGGTGTGAACCTTATAACCGCGCTTTTGTATTGTTTAATGGTCGTCATAAAGCCTTACACACGAAAGTGATGTCGATAATCATGCGTGAACTCTAACCTAAGATGAACCCCTATTTCGTTTTAGAAAAACGTGGGGAATCGGAAACTTTAGAAAAGAAAAGCCGTTTTATTGGTTTTGCATTTCCCCTCCCACCTGATTCTGAAAAAGCAGATGATCAAGGGATCTTAGCTTTTTTAAAAACGATAAAAAAAGAATATCATGATGCTCGGCATATTTGTTTTGCGTGGCGAATGGGCCTTCACACTCATCGGGTCGAAAGGTATAGCGACGATGGCGAGCCTAGTCATACGGGCGGATTTCCTATCCTTCAACTTCTGCAAGGGCAAGAAATTGAGAACGTTTTGGTGGTGGTTGTACGTTATTTTGGCGGTATCAAATTAGGACCCGGAGGCCTATCGCGGGCTTATCGAGATTGTGCAAAACTTGCGATAGAATCGTCAGGAAAAGTAGAGGTCGTCCCCAAACGTTCGTTCACTTACACTATAGCGTATCCTCGGCTTGATTCGCTCGAACATTGGATAGGCAACAATATAGCGATCGATATTCTAAACAAAAACTACACAGATATGATCGAGGTTACCTTCGAAATCCGTAAAGATAGTTTTGATGATAGCGTTGAAAAGCTCGCGGCGTTTTTGAATATCAGCCCAGACACACTTCTCGGCTCTCACTAAATTCCCTAATTTATGCAATTTGTAGCAAATTTGCCTAGAAACGAAAACTATGCTTGAAATGAATTCGATTTCTGAAACAATTATCTTAGGACAACTTGTTAATATATTGAATTCGGATAGAAGACGTAATGGTTAAAAATACAATTTTCGTAAGCACGATTATGCTCATCGCCTCAAGTTTCGCATGTGATGGGTGCTCAAAGCCTGAAGAAAAACCCCCTATTAAAAAAATTGAAAAGAAGGTGGAACTTCCCCCTAAGGTGGAAGAAGATCCGCTTAAAGCAGCAAAACAGAATGCAGATTCTTTGTCTACCCTTCAAGCCATCGCGATTTCCGATCTCGCACAATCTATAAGTGCAGACATGGATGCACTCAAAAAACGTCCTGTAGTTAAAAAAACGCATAAGAAAGTGAAAGAGAAAAACACAGGGAAACTTGCCGCCAAAGATATCAACAAAATCTTTCGTCGTCATAAGAAAGCGATGCGTAAATGCTATGAGCGTCAGTTAAAAGCGAATCCTGGCCTTGAAGGAAGAGTCCGGCTTATGGTGACCATCGCGTCAACAGGTTCGGTGTCTTCTGCAAAAGCCTCAGGCCTTTCTGGAAGAGTTCATAATTGTATGGAACGACAAGCACGTACAATGAAGTTTCCTAAACCGACTGGAGGTTCTGTGGTTGCTCAAAAACCTTATTCCTTTTCCCCAGAAATCTAATCAGGGACTTATTGTCTTGTGAAATGACTGCTTGACGAAAACCCACCCTGCGAATTATATACTACAAAACACTAAACTGGAGTCCATGTGTCTGATCCTGTTGAGCTTCTAGAAGCCCGCATCAAAAACGTAATCGACGGTTCCGGTGACTTTGTTGGACTGCATTATTTCTGCCAGTTAGGAACACAAAGAGATGAGCGCGGAATCACGACTTTGCAGCTCTCTGGTTCTGGAAGAGCACTATTGTCTTGGCGAAAGGATGAAGGGTCGGATATCTACACCTACTCTCTAACCCACGAAGAAATGCAGAACTTTTACACTGTTTTGAGCTCTAATCCTTTTTGGCGACAAAAACCCAAACGGCGCTCACCTGAGGACAGCGAAGTTAACGTGCATATGAAAATTTCCGATAATGACTCAGGAACCTACAATGGGGTTCAATTCTGGTAGAGTGATCTCCCTGAATTTCCTGTTCTTCAAAAACTCATTCAACGTATGGAAAAACTCTTTGGAGTAATGAGCGAATCACAAATTCCTATCTATTTTCCAAGTAACTAAGGTCTCACAATGGGAATTGACTCCTATTGAACCTGCTCATAGACTCCCGCCTTGCCTGTTTATGACGAATGAAAATTGAACGAATCTAGCTCTGAAAAAATAACTACAAAATTAAGAGATCTCGTCTTCTTTGATAGTCTATCAAAACGAGAATGGATCCACCGTCTACTCCTTATTCTGGTCATTGCCGCGATTCTCTTGCCCTTCATCGGGAGCTTTGGACTTTGGGATCCATGGGAAACCCACTACGGCGAGGTGGGTCGACAGATCACAGAACGTAATGACTGGATTAGCACGTGGTGGGGGAGCCATTGGAAAGACGCGAAAGGAAGTA
>JAUTBZ010150204.1:0-11804 GCA_032361785.1 Lepetodrilus galriftensis
CTTTCTAGCTTTTCTGTCTGTCAGACAGAAAGTACAGACAGAACAGCTAGAAAGGAACAGGCCCCAGACCACGCAGTACACAATCCAACATGGCTGCCGCTGGCAATTTACTCTGTGCTGTTCTGGCTCACTCCATTCTAAAGAACAGAACATGTACTGGACATGTGATAGAACATTAGAAAGGAGCACTACCTCGGTGTCCTGTCAGACATGAAACTACTTGCCCTGTAGGTAAAGAGTTTGTTAGTCTGGGATACTTCACTTGTTTGCCTGTGGGTAATACCTGTCCCAGACAGACAGACAATCCTTACCGTGGAGCACAGGTCTGCCCAAAGTTACCAGTGGTTAAAGCCTTATCAGATCTCAATGTTGGTAATTGACCGATGACGATTTGTGAATATAATCCAAGTATTTCATCCAAATGCTATATTTTTCAGCCAACTGTTATACTGTTTTTGTGCACCTGCATTTTTCTATTGTGTCACATTTTTATGAAATTTTAATTTTTTATTTTATTTTAAACTGTCTGGTACATATTTTATTATTTAACACTTGATAATATATTGCCACATACATGAAAGCCAAACCACATCCCAGGTGGTTGCATTCAACAGCAAAAGTGTTAATTTGCTGTAGCTGTGTGCGAATATACTTATTATGCATGTATTACGAAACCATCTTGCCTCAGCACCCCCTATGTTGACAATGTAAAATTATGAAAAATACCAAACCAGGGGTGCGTTCAATCAACACAGGGCTGAGTGAGCCGCTTAGCTAAACTGGTTCCCTGTCCCACGTATGCTTCATACGACTCTTGAGACAGTGGCTAGTTTAGTATGCTGCTTGCAAGCGCTTGTGTCATTGAACACATCCCAGCTGCTTATGATATGTATAGTTGAGTTACTGCCATGCTAGATGAAGAGGAGTTATGAAACGGGTTTCTTCTTCTATGTACAATCTTGCTCAACTAATTAAATTAATCTGTCATCTACAGTTGCCACCAGTCAAAAGAAGGTTAAAGGGTAAGTTCATAATGATTTAGTGTTTTGCTGGAGGTTATTTTCGGAGAAAACTAAGCTCAATCTAGGGCCAGTTTTCCAAAGTTGTTTTACTCTGGCTTTACAATAACTGATTCGATACATTTTCATTTTGTGAAGCTCGCTCCTTACCTGCTTTTTACAGAATATGTGTAGATGTGCAATGGTGATTATTGTTATCACTTCAAACCACAAAGCTTCGAAGTAATCAGTTTTAATAAAACCACGTGAAGATTTTCATGGTCTTGTTAATACGGGTAATTTATATACTTAATATTTTGGTCGCTAGACTAGTCACTATGTTTTATTATTCTTATTAGGTGGGTTTTTTTTCCGTCTTCATTTAATGCATATAAGGCATATTTCCAATAATGTTTCCGCCTTTCACTGACTAATCCATTAGAAATATTAATTTAATCATAAATCATAATTTCACTATAGATTTCATTTGCTTGACAAGATTACTGTTTGCTTTTGTCAAAATTATAAGCACTACGATATTTGTTTTTATGGGCACCTATCGTCTGACATTTTTTTTGTCATAAGCTCCTAGACATTGTATCGTTTCTCGAAGCTCTCTTAGCCGCTAAGGAACCATAGCACTCTCTTTGCCGATAGCTAATACATTGCTAAGAGTAAGAGAGTGCTATGGTCCCTTATATTAGCGGCTAAGAGAGCTCTGAGACACCATACCCTGATGTATAAGACTGATATATAAGTTGGTTTTGTTCAATATATTAATAATGATCTGTTTTTCAAATGTACATGTATCTGTACCAGACAATTATTACTGGTCATTTAAGTTTATATTAAAAAAATAAAAGCTATTAGTAAGCATTACTGTCGAGCCCTGGTAGGTGACAGGACGTAAAAATGAAGGACATTCTTCTTTCCTCATGTACTGACATATACTCCATAGAGAAATCTTTATAATACAAAAGTTTAATTTGTTAAGCCAATATTATATGAGTGAAGAATCTTGAAAGCGACTCTAAACCTTATTTTTAATTTTTTAATTTTGTTAAAGTACATGTAATTATTATTCAGCAAAGTGGCATTACATTATAAACTACTAGTACTATAGCTTAACCCTGTACATGCTGGAGGCAACTGGAGATGCCCTAGAGGTGGGTCAGTCTAATCCAGCAGGGAGAGGGTTAACGCTTATACTAAATGCATTCATATCTGAAAATGTATGTGTGTGTGATGTAGCAATATGTAATAAACACATGCCCCCACAGATATCTGACATATTTGTTTAGGATTTGTAGGACAAGGTCGACCCATTGATCTTGGAATCATACATAATGTCCCACTTTGGAGAGAGACGTTCCATAACAACCTTGCAGGATAATTTAACCTTTTCCATGCTGGATTTGATACAGGCACTACTGCTCTTCGGGGCATCTCTGGTTGACTCCAGCATGGAGAGGGTTAATGGCGAGTAGGTATGACATGTACTGTATGTCAGTCAATATTATTGCTCATATGTAAAATATTGAGTTATGCTTGTGAGAATCATTGCTTTCACACATCAAACTTCTCACAAAATCATAAAAACAAATTGCTAATTCTGTCAATTAGAGTTATGAAAATTGTGTTTTGCACAATATGAAAACGATAACATCCAATTATAAAATCTCTGTAACATACAGTATGTTTAATTTGCATTATAACAATAACAATTGGTTTAGACACAAACAAAAGAGCTGATTTACGGTATCAATAAAATACCATTTTGGAGAAAATATAATAGTGTAATACAGTGTACATGTATTATCACTTTAAAACATTTTTTTTCTACAAATAGTTTTTGTTTTGTTTGAGTCCCTTGAAAGGCATAATATCACGGCTGATTGACCTATATAATGGACACACAAATTTCGATCTGAGGCTGATTTGTTCACCCAAATGTATTTATTTACTGATATACCCCAGCACTCGATATTTTATTTTAAATAAGGGAACGTTCTGCTATTTATCTTGTCTTTGATGCATCATTGTTCTAAGAAGGAATGCGAGCAAACATTAGAGTTACTTCCCCTTTGAATGATGTATAAAGAGGCAGTCTATCAGGGAGGGGTTTGCATTGGAGATTTGTCAACCACACAGCGGTGGAAAGCTTATGTATGTCAATTGAATGCACTTTGCAGTTATAGCTCAGAACTAGTCCAAAACAACCATAAATATATGTGATATTATGCCTTTAAAGTGGCAAGCAGTATTACATATTTTCTTTCTGACCATGAAATATGTCAAATAAAACCATGATTGTATTCCAATAACTATAGCCTAATTAGAAAATAAAATACAATAATCATATTTCCCGATTAAAAATATAAATAAAATAAAATAATCATATTTCCCAAATTAAAAATATAATAAAATGTGCATAGGAAATATAGTTGTTATCAGAATATGTCACAACCATTTTAATTACCTTTGACCTATGCAAATAATGAGTTTGTCATTTAAATATTCCTTTGTAATACCATAATTGGCAATGCTAATGAATACTTTTTCTTTTGTAACAAACTTGACTGTTTATTGGTGAGGTTGGATATCTTGTCTATGGATGACAATAGTTCAGTTTCATTCTGATGTTGTATTATCATAAGGGCTGTTCGTTTTGCCACAAATCGGCAGCCGTTTGACCCCGGTAACCCAACAAGCCACGTGTTAGCCAGGCTGAGAATATGGAATTACGGGGCAAATCGAGCACGTTTGTTGGGTTACCAGGGTCAATCGGCTGCCATTTGGGTGTCAGCCGTTGGCAAAACGAACAGCCCTATATATATTTGGTACTACTTACATGTTAAATTGTTAATGTGTGACATGACGTCACATTGTATTTTTTATTTTTATTTTTTAATTTGCAAGAATGCTCCAAACCTTAGATTGTTTGTGTTGTTGACTTGAAGAATGTTCCAACCATTGCTAATTAATTGTGCTTGTGACAAGAAAGAATGCTCCAAATCTTAGGTTGTTTGTGTTATTTACTTGCAAGAATGCTCCAAACCTTAGATTGTTTGTGTTGTTCACTTGAAAGAATGTTCTAATCATCAGATTGTTTGTGTTCCTGACTTGCAAGAATGCTCCAAATCTTAGATTGCTTGTGTTGTTGACTTGAAGAATGTTCCAACCTCTGCTAATTAATTGTGCTTGTGACAAAGAATATTTAGATCTCAGATTACTTGTGTTATTATAAACATAAAAAGTGTTCCAAACTACCATTTACTTGTGTCATTGACTTGAAAAGATGTTCAAAACTACGTGTCTTATTTATAAAAGAAAGTTCAAATCTAGTCTTTCTTGTGGTAAAGGCATGATATCACAGATATGTATGGTTGTTTTGGACTAGTTCTTAGCTTTTACTGTAACATACATTCACTTGACATATATAAAATCATGTTTGTACTTCCAAAAAGCTTTCCACCGCTGTGTGTTTGACAAATCTTCACTGCAACCCCTCTGCGACTCAGGTTTAAATCAAATACGGCCAACAGCTCTTTATATAAATATGCAAAGGGATATAATTATGTTTGCTCGCACAATCCTTCTGTAGAACAGTGATGCATCGAAGACTAGATAAATAGCGGAAAGTTCCCCTATTTAATATAAAATATGATTTGTTTTATAACAACTTTTGGGTGGATAAATCAAGCGTAATTAGTCTCAGATCATCAAAATTTGTTTCTCGGATTATACAGGTCTATCAACTGTGATATTATGCCTTCAAAGTGACAAGATCATCTTTGCATGCACAAATATTTTAAATAATATTTGTTTCTACATAATTTATTACTTTTTATGAATAATAATTTGATCATAATAGAAAATACTATGGGCAGGTGGTAATGCAATGGTAGAAAGTTTGGACCGGAGCCAATCCCGGGAGCCTGGCATCAATATTTGCCTTTCTGGCGTGATATTGATAGGATGTACTGTCTGTAGAGTTATTAGAGTAGCAATGCAGATATCATCCTTGTTCTGTCAGTACCAGACAGTGGCCTCAAGTTTACTGCAAGTTCAACATTCATTGCTATGGATGACGTTTTCCTCCTGCCCTAAACTGACAAGCCATGATTATAAGTGAAATAATCTTGAAAGCGGCTCTAAATGATAATCCCAATTTTTTTTTAATAAAAAAAATAATATTGTTGTATATTATTTTACTGACATTTTTATCTTTCCAATCGTTCTTTGTCAAAGCATTTATTTTTATTAATCTCTGTATTAATATTTTCAGAGAAAGAAAGAAGATAAACTATGCTGCATTTGGTGAGGGAGATGAATTGGATGGTATGCACTACCGATTATTTATTCATATTTATAATATTATTATTATTATTATTTATATTCAAAATATTTCTCGTACCTTATGGAAATGGTACCTTAATCAAATTGAGCTGTGAAAACAATGTATACTTTGTTTGTTGTAGATGATTTTGCAGATCCAACACCTCCAAGTAAGAAATTGACATCCAACAAAGAAAACAAATCGAAGTCCAAGAAAAATGAAAAAGTCGCGAAAGATGAAAGAAAAACGACAGATAGGTAGTTACTAGTTAGCATTGTTAGTCTGGTGCTAGTTAGATAAAGGATACCTGCAGCGATAGAAACTTACCTTTAAAACTCACTGGCCCGATTAATAATTGGTACAAATAAACAAATGTTTACAAAAAAACCATGAATTTCTACTGGCCCATAGGATACCTTTAGCATTGGGAGAAATGGCCCTGGTTAGCAGACTAGTGTTAATTTTGATACCGGCCAATTGAAAATGTAGATTTTATTCCAGGTTAGTTACGGTAGCTGTAATAACTGTTTCCCTCCCTTTAGACCCTCCCTAGAAGACCGGCTGTATGAACGGAACCTCCAGTCGGCCGTGGATTTATCTCTCGGCGATTCCGCTGATTTTCCAACGGAGGAGGAAGAGGAAGTCGTTCTGGTGGACGGTCCGAACACAGAGCAGGCATCGGTCACAGGTTCGCAATTCTTGTTTGCAGATATTCTTTTGGACAGGGAAATAGCATACTAGTAGTTGTTTTTGTTGTATTTTAACCCTCTCCCTGCTGGATTAAGCATGCACTGCTCTGTTACGCATCTCTGGTTGCTTCCAGCATGGAGAGAGTTAATTGGGGTTTAGATCCACTTTCAAGATTCTTTCACATATCACGGCTTGTCAGTTTAACCCTCTCCATGCTAAAGGCAACCAGACTACTTGTGCCTAATCCAGCAGGGAGAGGGTTAATGCAGGAGGAAATCTGCAGCGCTGAATGTTGCAGTAAACCTGCGAGCACTGGCTGATACTGACAGACCAAGAATGATAAACTGCATTGCCACAGTACAGACAATGCATCCTATCATGATCGCACCAGAAAGGTTGACTTTGGAGCCAAGTTCAAAGCCGCCATCGAACCCAGGCCCCGAGATTACGAAACATTTCTGAGTACAATTTCATACTAAACTCAGAATTGTGTTCATAAAACGTCATGTTTTTTAGCATAGCACAAAAATGTACTCCGAAAAGTTTCGTAATCTCGGCGCCAGGACCTGCTTATGAGGCAGGTATGCTACGTGACTGCTGCACTCTATAAATTAAAATCTGTTATCAACCTCGATACATGGTATTAATGGGTATTTTTTCAGTGGAGAGAGTTCCAAACCCGACTGGTGATGCTCCCACGACTGGTGATGCTCCCACAGTTGACCAGGATGTTGAGAAGTTAATCCCGGACGAGCCCCCCAAAACAGTGACCTCAGTTGTCACCAAGCGACCTGCTGACAGAGATGATGACATTGAGATCCTGGAGGTCAATGTTGGCATTGAGCAAGCAGCAAAACGACAATGCATCTCATCGAAGAAAAAATCCAAATACGTAGACAGCGATTCTGAAGGCATGATGCTCTCCTTTTCAATATTTGTTTATAATAAAACAAATATTTCAAGTGGCTATGACTTTTTTTATTACATAATTGTATTCTATTAAATTTACTTGTGAATTTTTTATCAAGAGATGATTCAAAGTTTCAATTTTAGCAAGGCTTTGAAAGTGATTTTTATTTTGTTCTAACCTTTTATTAATCATTTATTTTTCGTTTTAATTTTTACAAATTTACAAAATTGAATAAAAAATCTAATAAAAAGACAGTTTTACATTTTAGCAAGATTTCCTGTTCGACATATGAAAGAAATACTTGTAATTCTTTCACTATCGAATATTAAAATGTACCTGCTACATGTACTAAATGTTAATATTTCAGCGAGTAACTTCAGTAGTGCTAGCGAGAGTGATGATGACTTTAGCGGTGAAGAGGACGGTAGTGACTTTGAAGCAGAGATGGAAGTGAAAGCAAAGTCCAAACCTACAGCAAAATCTGCAGAAAAGAAAGAAAAACCTGCTTCGAAACCAGAACCCAAAAGTGATTAACATTGAATCTGTTTTGTATTGTTTTTACCTCAACTGGCCAGAATTTCTCAACGCAAAAAAAAACAGAACACGGGCCTGGCCATAGTTATTTGATTTCCTGACTTACAGATTTGTCTGCGATAATTTTGGCTCAAGCAGTCGAAAATATAAATAAATATAATTTGATATTTTGGCCAGTCAGTCGGTATAAAAATAATAAATATTGTCAGCTGACATAAAATAAATATATTATAAAAGTGATCAATATAATTGTTAGAAATAAGTACATAGTCTATATAATAAAAAAAAAATTAAATTACAAAGTTATGGCCCTGCTGAATAAAATCAAAGTGTTCTATTTCTGCATGTGATTGGGCAAGTTAACTCGCCTTCAGCAGGGAGAGGATTAAAACTCTGTTTATGACAGACTACTTTTTTTTCTTTCTGACATACAGTTTTCAATGGATATATTTTTTCAGATACAAAATTATATTTAATATTTAATAATTACAACATAACACAGTAATATTAATCGAAGCATTCATAAAATCATTGCACTTTCAGAAAGTAAGCCTGTCCCCAAGGCCAAGATCTCAGCACCTTCTAAAACACATGTAGCAAACACAAAGTGCATAACATCTCCATCAGTTTCCTGTGGTACACAGGGGTCTTCAGGAAATGGACTCGCCCGCCGGGTAGCATGGACTCCTCCAGGTTAGTTTGTCCAAAAGGTTTATCCGAAAAATTTGTCCATTATAATTTCCAAGATTTAGAAATATTTGTAAATGCCATTCTCTCTCAATAGGTATACATGTATTACATAATCATTGCATCATAACCAAAGTACAATGAGAATACGTGTAGTTGTGAAACGGACTCATTTTTTATGTGATGTCCGTCTGTGTGCTAAAATATTCCCACTGCGATGTTATAAGCAACAAATTATATGTGTATTTGTAATTTTTTTATTTAATATTAAAAACCAATCTTTCCTGATATGTTCTCGCTGCAATGTTAACGAACAAATATGTTGATTTATGATTTATTTATTTGTAATTATTTTTAAAAAATCTTTCCTGAAAATAAATTTCATATGTTTATGTATAATTAAAGCAATTATCACCATCAGTAACTGATATTTTCTCCTTTCAGCTTCTTCTAGTTCCTGCAGGTCATCACTAGGTGGCAGCACAATGACCTCGCCAACCTCTGGCATCAGACTTGGACTTTCTCGGAACCAACGAGTAAAGTCGTTACACCCTTCTCTTAATATTCAGCAGTGATTGGTCAACAATATCCTCTATTTATTATCTCCATGGAAACGATTTGTTACAGCTTCATTATCATTTTAACCCTCTCCATGCTGGATTAGGCACAGATACTGCTCTTTAGGGCATCTCCAGTTGCCTTCAGCATGGAGAGGGTTAATCATCAGAAATTACTTTTGTAATTCCATATCACTATAGGCGCTGCAAGTGGAGCGAATTCTATTTATAGACTTACCCAGTTTACTGATTTTGGTGATAAGCGTGTAGGTGAAATGTGCATGATTGTTGTCTTCTTTACGTACTTTACGTTGCCTCACGATTTATTACCTGTGAATTTGTCGCCTGTGAATTCGTCGCCTATGGGTAAGATATTCCCGTTGTGACGTAAAACATTAATTCAATCAATTACCTGTGAACCATGCTGAACAACATATAATTCATCTCTGAATCAAACAGAAATTTAAGGATACGATCCTTTGTAACGTCGTATTAAGATTTTCTTTCATCTTTGGATTTTTAGTCACTATAAGGCATAGACTTCTGTTAGCCTATCACCGGAATTCCTAGTTTTAAATGATATTCTTCGAAATTCTAAAGTTAGACATTACGCACTTGCAGCCGCTATTACTGTATTACACTTTTTATGTCTTTCAGGTATCTGGTTGGACTAAACTATGTGAGGTAGAACTGAACCAAAGTTTAACACAATTAATTTGTAAACTCAGGTATGGTTTTCCAACATTTTTGCATGTCAGGGTTAGAAATTTCCACTCGCCCAGTGGCCCGATCCATTTCTCGTAATGTTAAACGTATTCTATGCGCGAGTAGAAATTTCATGTTTTGTTATTTATATCGTTATTCGGGTGAGTAAATTTTAAAGTTAAGTTCCAACCCTGACATGTTCAATCTTATAGACCTGTACAACCAACAAAGCCTGTTTTCCCATGAAGTACATTATCAATTGTTATCTTATTTAAAGTACTTGTGGCCTACTTGGATCATACGACAGTCTTAGCTACAAACTGCAGGCTAAGATGTTTGTAAGAATGTTTCGAGAATAGGTTCCCTGGATCGTAAAAGAATCACGGGCTATCTCGTTCGTGTCCACTTACAGTCCCTATTGTCAATAATAAAATAAATCTTTTACTTTTTTATTTTTTATTTATTAATTTCAGATCCATTCCAAAGTCAAATAATCCAGAAGCTGTTGAACTTCCTCCAGATCTGTTGAAGCTAGAAGCTCATTTTCTGAAACCACCAACGATACACAATGACGACAAACTAAGGCGGGAAATACTGAAAGACTTGCAGGAAGAGTTTGAAACCGAGGAAGGGAGGGCTCATGTCGTGGAACAATGTCGTAGAAAGAAATCCGGTTTTGTGTTAGAAAGAGAAAAAAAGTTTCCACATGGTAATAGAAGGTTCACATTGTCAAGACATTCGGCAAAAGAAATACCAACAAACAGTGAAACTAAATCTAGTAACATTAGTGTTAGCAGCACAACAAATCATTCCGAAATTAGTGCCAAAGGAGATAATTCACACACATCAAAGGGAGATCACTCTGAAGAAGACAATGTGAAGGTAGACAACCCTGTTGATGACTTGATCAGAGGCATTCAAGGTTTGACGTACAAGGACGTCCATATGATCCATCTGTACTCCGAAGGATTGGAAATGACGATCGCGGATCTCATCCTGTTTGTATACATGTACCATGTGATGGTAAGATTATAGCGACGGTATATTTCTAATGTGTAGTTGAGGGTGTGGGAGCTAGGTAGCACAATGATCGAATGTTGAACTTCGGAGCCAAAAGGTCCGGCTTTAATCCTGTCCTGGGGACCCGGATGAGCTATCTGTACCGTGGCAATGCAGTTGTAATTCATAGCATGCTTAGTTGGTCATTACCATCTGGTGCTCGCAGGTTTACTGCAACATTCAGCGCTACGGTCAGTGCAGTGTCCAGCCTGCTGGATTGAAGCTCCAATTGAGTCCTTTACTTACAGTTGGGGTCTGTGACATGCCACCCGCGTTATAATACCCTCGTTATATCAACGAATATAATTGGAGAGAAAAAATGAATTATTTTAATTTAATTAAATTTTTTAAATGGGGTCCACGTTGGACCCTGTGTTGTATCCGAATCCGCGGTGCTTCAAAGGGCATTATATCGAGGGAGCACTGTACTAATTACTTACATTTATGTATAATTACTTACCAATTACTTGTATTTCTCTGTAATGTTTTCAGGAAGCTCTACAGTTTAACTGTGGCGATCTCCGTGAGAAAATCCCGCTGATCATGAAATGGCTGGGTCACATGGCGACCATGTCACGGATCAGGGGATTGACCGATGTGCACATGTACAGAATTGACCGACTGACCGACTGCTTGTCAAAGTCGGGTGCCACATCGCCGGGAGTCGGGTTCTCACTGCCGGCAATGGAGGACGACGCTGAAGACGAGATGGAACTGAGGTATTGCTAGTCGGAGGTTTGAAGCATTCTTCTGAGGAGTGTGAATAATTGCTGATATACAACTACGTTGTTGTGTGCATGCTACTCTACATGTAAGAATTTGAATTGGCAGTGTACGAAAACATTTTCACTTGTTACTTAAGTTCTAATATTATTTTGTTGTTTGTTTGTTTGTTTGTTTGTTTGTTTATTTATTTATACTTATTTTAATTGTATTTTTCTTATAATTATTATTTAAAAATAATTATGTTGTGACTTTATTTCTGTTACAGTCGAATAAATCAGAGCAAGCACAAAGCGTACAAGCCAGATGTCACTCGAGTGCTGAAGAAAATGCAGGTAAAGTGTAGAAAATACCAGGGCCCGTATTCTCGAAATATCGTAAGTCCTAGGAAGTTTGTAAGTACTAAGAATTTGCCTAACTGGTTTTCTGTTCATGTTAATTTTTTAAGAGGTCTTTTCTCACTAAGAAGTTCTTAGCCAAGAAGTTTCGAGAATATGGGCCCAGGGGAGCACTTGACGATGCTGCTTAACCCTCTCCCTGCTGAAGGCGACTTAAGTTGCCTGATCACATGCAGAAATAGAACACTTTGATTTTATTCAGCA
>JAUTBZ010150215.1:0-11803 GCA_032361785.1 Lepetodrilus galriftensis
TGTATGTCAAGTGAATGTATTTTGCAGTTGTAGCTAAGAACTAGTCCCAAACGACCATAAATATCTCTGATATTATGACTTTAATAAATGTAAATTTTCTTAGCGCTCTGGGATCACTGTGGTGATTGGAAGCTCCTATAAGAAGTCATATAAATACTGAAGCTCCTATAGGAAGTCATATAAATACTCTGCTATATATACAACCCTGATAACTAACACATGGTCACAAAATATGCGTATATATACGATACCCTTCACATTTATTTTCACTTGTTATGAAACATATTGTATGAATAGTAAGAAAACACCCAACTTTCAGTAGGGTTTGTAATTCCATGAATAACAATAACAAGCCTGAGGGATGCCATACAAGGGATGACATATAGATTAATTATCAATAATTACATGTACCTATAAATGTGTGACATCAGCATAGGAAATATTGCTAATAGATGTCACTACGAGATATGAAATATTGTCCCAAGCACTTTGAATTGAAAATAAACATTTTTCAATTAAATGGGGTAGAGAATGATAAGGTACCGGTACTTGCAATTTAATTTATAACATTTTGAACAGTATGAAAAATATGAATGAATTCCTGACTTTGATATGTGTATGATAATGCCGACGACATGACGTCATATGCTGATTGTCAACTTTTCTTTGGTCATAAAAATAATGAAGGAAAATTCCCTTTGTAAGGAATGCTTCATGATTTAAATACTGTTAGCTATGTACTGACATTGAATAAATGCATTGCATTATTAATATGCATAATTTTACACTATATTCTAAAGTATTCAGTGATATTATAGCAACCTACTGCATTGAAAACTAGGATAGATTTACAAATAAGCACCAAATATAACTTCTTACATTTACAATTTTCTTTTCAGATCTTCTTTTCCAAGTAAATATAAAAATGACATCCAGTTCCATTGATGAGCAGTAAATGCTATTAAATGCACATTAGTATGTAATAAAGTAATATCAATGTTAAATGCAATGTTTGTACCTTGAATATGTGGCATTTGGTCAGAAATCTCTTAATGGAAAAGAAATGCATCTATCTGATAGACAAAACAAGGACGAGACAGATTATTGAGAAATATAAACTAAGAGAGGTATTATATTCATATAAATGGACTGTCAAAACCCATAATGGGCTGAAAAGGGAAGACAAAATTTAACTCTTTCTATGCTGGAAGGAGGCGGATATGCCATGCAGAGCAACGTCTGTGCCTAATCCTGAGCAGGGAGAGGGTTAAAGCAGCATGTCCAGAAAATAATTAACCTTCTGAATGCTAGTGACAACTAATTAACTCTCTGTATATGGGAGGTAATCTGCTCTACATATCAGTCACTGTAATTACGGTGAAGCAAGAAAGTAAAAGGTTCATGCATTTACTGGGCAAGATATCACTGAATAACAGTGCTAATATGTGTCTTTGGCCATTTGCATTGCAAGATATTCTCTAAGTTTTGTCTGGAGAACTGCTAGTGTTCTTTCCAATCTGAAAATAAAAAAGAAGTATGTAAGTCACTGTGAAATGAGTTATAGCCATATCTTAACACTGGTTGCGGTAATAACAATAAATAATAATAATAATAATAATATAATATATTAATATGCAAATTCCTATCCTCTTAAAAATAATAAAATATAGTAGACCTCGTATAAACCGAACACACACCTACAACGTACTGAATCTGGAAGTCCCGTCCCGTCTAATGCTAATTACGGTATATGCGTACTTACAACAGACTTTGCATATAACGGACAAAAATATCCCGTCCCAATTAGTACGTTATATATGCAAGGTCTACTGTAATACTAATAATAATTTTAAAATTACATTTTATCATTATTTAAAAAAATAAACATTTAAAATTAATTTTAAATATTCTATTTTAAATTGAGATATCCACTTTCAAGATACGGTACTTTCACTTGTATGAGGGCTTGTCTAGACCGAGGGCAAGCCGGTAATACCGCGGCACTGTGTGTCAGATTGCAGCACGCGGACAACGACAGGAACAGGAGGGAAGTCATCCGCTCCCATGTTTGGTAGCCATATGGTGTCAATCAATACAGTAACACCTGGTAAACTGGCTGGCAAACTGACACTGTTTTTAGGAGTGTCCATACAGACGTTCTGTGACCAACACGGGACATATATCGAGCATGTCCTCCAATACGTAATACATCACATTGCAGCTGGCAAGTTGAACATGCTGGATGGAGCTGCGCGGATATGCTACATCTTGCTGGTCAGTGGTAGTAGTAGCAACTGATCACGTGGACGCTCACCAGATAGAAGAGTTAAAGACAAAGGGAGAGCACTCCGATTTACTAGGAAAAACGTTTTTGAGATGTTTGAAGTTAATATATTTTATATGGAACTACCGGTAATTTAAGATCAATATATGATGAAATGTACATTAAAACTTACTATTATTGTTTGTTAATTGGGATTTAGAGCACATTTCAAGATTCTTTCTCTTATATCACAGTTTACGGGAGGAGGAAATCAACACATGTAGCATAGAATATTGCAGTAAACCTGCAAGCACCAGCTGGTACTGATGGACCATGGATGACAACTGTATTGCTGTGGTACAAACAGTGCATCCAATGTGTGCCAGAAAGGTAACTTTCACGATCATTGATGTTGGGACTCCAGGACAGATTTGAAGCCGCTGCCTTTGGCGTCAAAGTCTAAACATTGCACTACCATTGGCCCCTATAGACTTGCTAGTCATCAAAGCAAAGTAGAATACAATGTTGCAGCCTTTGGCACCGAAGTCCAAATGTTCTACCATTGCACTACCATCAACCCCTATAGACTTGCTAGTAACAGTAGTCACATGACTTATTTACATTTTGTCATTTCTGTTCTTACTCTGTTTACTCCACGAGGAGGACGCTCAAATTTTGAGCAGTTACTAAAATGAGCAAAGTAGAATATAATGTTGCAGTCTTTGGCGCCAAAGTCCAAATGTTCTACCAAAAATTGCACTACCATCAACCCCTATAGACTTGTTAGTAACCAAACCAAAATAGAATACAATGTTGCAGCCTTTGTCACCAAAGTCCAAATGTTCTACCATTGTGCCATCATCAGCCCGTATAGACATGTTAGTAATCAAACGCAAGTAGAACACAATGTTTCAGTATGACATATGATCCATCCTTGGACTAAACCTGGCCTCAGCTCACCTCCTATTCTCCTCCAGACTATGCTCTAGCTTGATGTGCAGGTCGCTCTTCTCCTGTCTGTGTTGCTGCACCTCCTCCAGCAGCTTCTTCTTGCCCTGTCCAGTCTGCTGACTAGTGTCCTTCAGCTGATGGTCTGTCCGCTGCCTGCTCTGGCACTCCCCGGAGTCGCACCACTCTGGACAGGCCGAGGGCCGACAGACCGAGTGTCGGTACTGGTTTGTGGTCTTCTGACAGTTCACCAGAGGTAGAGGTGGAGGTGGAGATGGAGAAGGTTGATGACGAGGATGGGAATGCTTGCAGATGTCTAGAGTGTTGTTGAAGACTTCTGGTGATAGTGATTTATAGAGGCTGCAAAGGAAACAGGGTTAGAACTTAACTTTAAAACATACTCGCACGATTAATGATATAAATAACAAAACATGAAATTTTTACTAGCCCGTAGGATACCTTTAACATTACGAGAAATGGATCGGGCTGCTGGGCGAGTGGGAACTTCTACCCCTGAGAAAATATGAAATGGTTAACTCTCTCCCTGCTGAAGGCGAGTTAACCTACTGGATCACATGCAGAAATAGAACACTTTGATTATATTCAGCAAGGAAAAGGTTAAAGAGTAGATGATAATGATGATATCGATGCATGCAGATATTCAGTGTTCTAGTTAACCCTCTCCCTGCTGAATAAAAATCAGTGTTCTATTTCTGCATGTGATCGGGCAAGTTAACTCGCCTTCAGAAGGTATAGGGTTAAAGAGTAGCAATGCAGAGGTCTACATATGTATACTTGTACTATCATGCAATATAGTGATGGCTGTTGAGGCATCCATGCTGTATTTTGTGTGCATTTAGTTTTTCTGTTGGAGGCAACTGTGATGAATACAGGAGGGGGAGGATTAATGCAAAACATTAATCCTTGAATTTACTCAGCAAAATATATCAACATGAAAAAAATACAAAATATATATTGAGGAAAATAATGGTTGTACAAGGCTGATGTAAGCAGTGGAATTTGTCTGCATTGGATGCACATTTTCAAAAACCTCGCTGCAGCTGGTGCATTGAAAATTATACTCATATATGATCTAGGAAAATATGTGGTTCATAAACAAAGTGTTAATTTAATGTTTCCCTTTAATCATTGAAGACTACCGGTATTGATGATTTGTCTTTGTAAAAATAGTTGATCAAATTAGTACTAATATTTACTGTGAAGACACAAGCCTAAAAAATGAGAGAAGTGAACTTTGAAAAAAAGAGCAACGCACTACAAATTTGATATAACATCTATTGGCACCTGACACAAGCATAGTCAGTTCCTGATGACCAGACACACAATTGGAAGTTTCTTTTTATCATGTGAAACGTACAAAGACAAACTGTGCCATCACAAGCCACCTCTGTATATACAGCTATTCATCCTATACAGCAATGTCATCAGACCCGGCTACCAATCTAATATATCAATTCCATGTGGCTATCTTCTTGCCTGCGCGGAACACTGACATATTGTCCGGGCATGTACGGTCACGACAACACCGCAGCCAGCGCACCACAATACCCTACGCCGCGGTCTGAAATAGGAACTACCAATAATATACCACCGAGGACAACTCTCCACGGGCTTTCATCTCATCTTCGCTCACAATGGACTCCGGCCCTAAAAGGGTCCCAGATTCTCGAGAGAGTAGGCCTTTGTTCTACACACCCCTGACTATGAATACTAAAAGTGTGTGGTATTAGAACGTGTGTAAGGTTATCCTACCCTACTGACCAGTTCATGTCAACTGAAATCCTAGCCCACTTATTTTGATAATAGTTCAGGATCGTACCATACATTGTTGTCCTCAAGTTCTATCTTCCTGGTAGAGACTATTTCAGATTATATTATTGGGAATATTATCTTAACTATTGTAATGGTAATGGTACATTTTAGATATGTAAAATTTCTATTGTAAAAGTTAATAATAAAAAAAAGGATTGATAATTTATTAGCATTGATTGAAGGAAACTTGAGTTGTGAGTTTTTGTTAGGACAATTTCAATGCCATTTCATTGATATTTATAGTAATATATGCCACAACCCATATCTTTTCCTAGCCATTGGTTTTGTATTTAAATTAATATTAACCTATCCCAGGTCATTTCTCCCAATTGCAACGGTATCCTATAGGAGCTGCAAGTTACGACACAATATCCGGCGACATAAAAAAATCTAAATGCGCAAAAATCAACTGTCACGTCACAAACAATCCACCGTCACGTCATCGGAAATAACATTAGACTAGACTTGCACTCGCTATTGCCTAGTAGATACAGTAATAACTATTTTGTAATGGTTTATTATTTGAATCATAATCATTATTCAAATTAGTTGGTTCTAAAGTTGTTTATTTAATTGTGATTTATAGCCACTTTCAAGATTCTTTCACTTGTATGATGATGACTTGTCAGTTACCGCAGGAGGAATCCACAACCGTAGCGCTGAATGTTGCAGTAAACCTGCGAGCACCGGCTGGTACTGACAAGACCAAGGATGATAACTGCATTGCCACTCTACAGTCAGTGCATCCTATCACGAACATTGATGCCGGGCTCCCGGGGACGGGATTTGAACCATCATTGGAATAGTGGGAGAGGATGTTGAGTTGCTATGTGAACATTTATCAATAAACGATCATATATGAGATCAATGTAATAAACAGGGGTGCATTTCAGGAAAGAGGTGTATATTTACGTCTGATGTAAATGACGCAGATTTGCTTGTATTACGTCATTTACGTTGATTGTATTACATCATTTACGTTCGGCGTAAATATACACCCCTTTCCTGAAATGTAGCCCAGGAGCGTAAAGAAAGAAAAAAACTAATTATGGTTCAATTCAAGAGATCATGTACATTTTGACAAAAAAACTCACTGCAACAAATTTCTTTTTCCCGAAGAAACACATTCCAATGTTATTCCAGAGCGGAGGGCTTTCAGGGGTGTTGACGGCCGCGATCCGGTACTTGGTCAAGGCGACGTCGAAATCTGCATGACTCTGCATCATACTGCCTGCCGCCATTATGGCCTTTGTGTGGGTCGGGTCAAAGGTCATTGCATTTCCAAGATTTTCGAATGCTTTCTGAAATTGCCCTATCTGAAACAATGTGAATCTTTGGATATATTTATCGATTGATATATCATTCCTTCATTTGTTTTTATTTATTATTGTTCTATATCGGTGTGTGATTACCATATTTCATCCAAATACGACCAGATAGTAGAAACATAAATTGTCATTATTATTGGGTGTGTGTGTGGGGAGGGTTATTGGTTCAAGTACCACAGTAGAATAAAATGGTTTTAACTTTCTGTAGGATGAATAAATAAATGGAATGGCATTTGTGGTTGCCTCCAGCAATCTGAAGGTTAATCTTACCTGCATATACAGCAACCCAAGGGTAGTCAACAGATCAGGATTCTCAGGTGAAAAGCTGCAATCATGTGAAAAATGTTAACGCATTTTCACCCCCAAATATTTTATTTTTGTTTTATTTTTTAAAATTGAGGTTTAGCACTGATTTTTAGGTTCTTTCACTTACCACAGCTTGTCAGTTTATGGCATGAGGAAACCTACAACATCAGTAGCATTGAATGTTGCAGTAAACCTGCGAGCAAAAGCTTGGTACTCATGGACATAAGACGATAACTGCATTGTCATGGTACAGACAGCACGTCCTATCGTCCTATCATGAACGCATCGGAAAGGTAACTCTTGCAAACATTGATGTACGTCGGGCATACGTTAGTCAAGAGCCCTGTATAACTGTAGAATTAGGACATGTACTCACTCGACTGCACTCTTATAGATGTCTATGGCTGACTGCAGGTCATTCTCCATCAAGTGGATCTTCCCCAGCATTACGTAAGTGATTTCATGACGACGACATTCTATAGCCTGTTTCAGGCACTCCTTTGCCTAGAATCACAGACAAATTAGTAATCAAATACATTTTAAAACCAAAAAATAATATAAAAAAAATTAACATATTTTTAATGACAAGAAAAATAATGTTATTTACGGTAATGTCATGTGACATTAGTCCTTGAGTATTTATTTACCTTGGCAAAATCTCGGAGGTACATAAAACACACGCCTTGGTTGTGGTATATCTCCTGCAAAGACAATCATAAAGAACAATATTAACTACTAAAGTCAAGATTTTTCTTTGATTTAAAATTCCAAAATTTAATTCAGTGATTAATTTATTGATTTACGGTAGTTGCATCAAAGATTATAATCTATGGTTGCATGAATATAAATTCACCCATGTGCAACTATAAAGTGAATCAAATGCGAGTCTACTTGCATGGAGAGGCCAAACATTAATGTTAATACTGTATTGAATGGTAATACTACTGATATGACACTGGTATAGTCAATTCGATAAAGAAGTTATCCTATACACTATATACGGTATACACTTAGCCCTAATAGGGTGTGAAAGTAATGGCGGGAGCCTCATTGTGAAACTGACTTCCGGGGGCAGGAGGCTCCTAATAATGACAACTACTACGAGAATAAGCGGCAAGCTCATATAACTGCGCATTCATTAAGAACCAGTTGAGAAAAACCATTGTTCCTACAGTCTACTGCAGGTGTAGTGGTGTATGTGCGAAGCGCAGAGCAACACATTTGCACTAGTTTACGAGCTGCCCCCACAACTGACGCCCCCTATTGGATGTCAGGCTTTTATGAAGAAAGTGGGTGAGCTATTGTTTTATGTCACAGAGGGAATCTTTGATGGAGGGATTGTTAGCTAAAATTACTCCATCAAACACTGACATCAAACTAAATGTTCACTGTCTATATTACTTTTTTGCTTGGAACTTTGAGATGCTTTCAAGATATATTTTAAAACACCATGCCAGTTTAACCCTCTCCATGCTGAAGGCAGCTGGAGATGCCCTGACAAGCAGTGCCTGGGTTTAATCCAGCAGGGAGAGGGTTAACAGGAGGAAACCTGCAACACATGAGACCCATGACATAGCAGCACACCTGCAATCTCCAGCTGGAACTGACATTTTCACTGCAGACAGTGCACAATTAACCCTCTCCCTGCTGAATTAGGCACAATCACTGCTCTTTAGGGCATCTCCAGTTGCCTTCAGCATGGAGAGCGTTCATAATGTCTGGCTCCAAGGTTATGGAAAATTATTTTAGCACGACTGCATGCTCTTCAAAATGTTATCACAAATTCTCAATACAATATTTCATAAACTCAGTATCTGGGTCAGGTTTGGGTTCGAACTTGGGATCCTTGGTTACCACAGTCTCATAATATTTAACTGCGCTACCACCCGCTGCCAAGAACTATCTATTATAGTTCCACAAACACTATATCTGATTATACCCAGTAGCAGGAATAACATCAATAACCATTTCTTACCATTTTGTCGGAGCCCTGTGTACTCTGTTGAGAACCATATTCAATTAGTAATGTAGTGCAAGCATAGTTAAATAACAAAGAGGACGGCATTGGATTAGTAAAGCTAACTAATTAATACCAAATAGACCTTTAACATTTGAAACAAGTCATCACACACCATCTAATGAACATATCTTAATGACTACTAGATATGTAATGACTACTAGATATATCTATTTTTTATTACGCTATTGGCTCTTAGTAGAGAAATAGATATAATGGTGATGACAAAAGTTTGAACTTTATTTCCAAACTACACAGGAAAGTAATTATTAACCCTCTACCTGCTGAAGGCAAGTTAACTTGCCTGATCACATGCATAAATAGAACACTTTGATTTTATTCAGCAGGGAGGAGGTTAAATGTAGAACCATTTGACCATCTCACAGCCAGAAATAATTCAAAATATTTTAATTCAAAACATTTTGAATTGTCTCCAAAGGCATGCTCAACTAAATCAGAAAAGAACATGTAAAGCAGATACAAGTGACAGAAGAAAATTAACCTAAACGGTGAAAGTAATAAAACATGCAGAATATATGTTAGTGTCACCCAAGGGACATAAAACAGACCCAAAGAAATTTGTAGGAAAAAAAGTATTCATTGTTCAAAAGGAAAAATTAATAAAATAAATAACAAATATACTGAATCTGGGCTGGTATTCATAAAGGGGCTAAGTCCGTTTATGCTATATATTTGGTCATCAAAAACTGCCTTAAGTCCCTTTATGAATACCGGCCCTGATGTCCAATATATTCACATAAATTAAATTGATAATTTATTGAACAAGAGTTCTTTGCATTTGGGGTTTTGACAAGAACAAATAACTAAATGTTTTAAAGAACAAATAAACTGCTAACGACGACACAACTTCATCAAATGGAAACATTGGACACTGCAACTATACACTAGTGCAACAGCACGAAGAAACGTTGATAGCGTTCATATAGTGGTCTGAAAGTAGTGTCCCTATGTGGAGGGGAATCTTTCAATAGTGGCAGATCTAGTATGATAATGTGTTTATTTTTGTGTGTGTGTGTGTGTTTGTGTGTGTTTGTGTGTGTGTGTGTGTGAATATGAGTGTGTGTGTGTGTGTGTGTGTGTGTGTGTGCATGCGTGCAGAAGTGAATGTGTATGTGAACAGTTGTTTGTGTGTGTGTATTTGTGTGTGTTGTATTTGTGTGTGTGTATTTGTGTGTGTGAAACAATTAACAAGATAATGACAGCGTATCCTATCAGTATTATGATCACGATGGGAAGGTAACTTTCAGGAACATTGATGCAAGATACAGGACCTTTGGTAATATTTACGTAAGTACAGTGCTCCCTCGATATAACGCTGAATTTAGGGTCCATGATTTTTTTGGGGGGTCCATTAAATATTTTTCGTTTAATAATTGGAGAAAAAAAAAGTTGTTTTTTTTCGTGTTTTTTTTTAATGGGGTCCACGTTGGACCCCACGTTGAATCCGAATCCGCGGTGCATCGAAGGGCGTTATATCGAGGGAGCACTGTATATGCAATTTTTTTATATAAAGATCCAAGCCACAGTTATTATTGATTGTAAGTGATAACTAGATGAGCATTAAACTTCAAGCTTCCAGAGTTATATCGAATTTCAAAGAAAAAACAACAGCATCGATTGGACCCATACAAACACATTTATAACTTTATTCTAAAACCGAACAAATAAGCAACTGACAACTTCAGCAATTTCCATTAAAAATGTCTCGAGTTCAAATACGTAGGAGTAATTTACTGGTATTTTCATAAATGACTTACGATAATATCCCTCCTTGTTCAAACAAGCAATACAGGCCTGTATATACTTGTAGGTAAAAATGCCAACCTTCGACTCGAGGTGAAAACCAAACAAGCATACCCACACACAGCAACGACGGATGCAAACGTATCCCGTAACAGACCAATGTTTAGACAGCAGTAATGATAAAACAAGACTTATCACCTAGAAACATAGATGAGAATAAACGGCTGCAAGGCATCTCCTCCTGCAAGAATTACACCCCAGGGATGTCAAGAAATAACATCAAAGGATCTGAGAGCAAAGAAGATAGCAAAAATAATCTTCAAAATAATCTTCAGAAAGATAACATAAAACTTTAAAAAAACACACACATATCTCAAAAATTATAAATGCATTATCAAAGTTAATAAAAATAATCTTCATATAGATAATACAAAATTTAAATAAAAAACACCCATATTTTCTTAATAATCAAAGTTAGCAAATATAATTTTCAGAAAGATAAAACAAGACTAAAACACCATACTTTTCTTATAAAACAGAAATGGGCAGGAGGGGCAGGATGAAATGCAGTGGTAGAACGTTGGACTTAGGAGCCAAATGTTCCAGGTTCAAATCCTGTCCTGGGGGAGGCCGGCATCAATGTTCGCGTAAGCTACCTGCATTGTCTGTAGAGTAGTAATACAGTTGGCATTCTTGCTCGCAGGTTTACTGCAACATTCAGCACTACAGATGTTGCAGGTTTCCTCCAGCCCTAAACTGACAAGTCGTGATATTAGTGAAAGATTCTAGAAAGTGACTCTAAACCGCAATATAAAAATAAATAAAAAGTAAAAATAATACAGAACTTCAAAACACATACACACGCACTTCTTACTGATAAAATAAGCCTCTTGTGCATGACCTTAAAAAAACCCGCCCATATTACTTAAAAATCAGAACTGCCATCCATTGTCATATTTAACCTTCTCCATACCAGATACAATCGGAAATGCCCTATATCGCTGAGCGTTGATTGCTGTAGCATAAAGGATATATTACCAGACACTTACACAGAAACTACCAGAACACATTATCCACAGCTTCAGACACTTATCTAGACACTACCAGACAAAAGCTAAAGTACCCGCATTGCTAAGCACATTCTCTGGTTATTCCTTGGATTAAGACTCTGCCCGCCTACCATACTTTCAGGCATCATGTGGAAGTAATGCTTCTCTACATCATCTGGCTTCTATAAAAGCACCATTAGACAGTTAGGAGGTCTTGTAATGCTGTATACATGTTGCTATGACAGTTAGGAGGTCTTGCAATGCTGTCTACAAGTTGATATGACAGTTAGGAGGT
>JAUTBZ010150226.1:0-26565 GCA_032361785.1 Lepetodrilus galriftensis
CTGTTAGCTTATCACCGGAATTCCTAGTTTTAAATGATACTCTTCGAAATTCGATGACCCACTTGCAGCCGCTATTAAAGAACCAGGAATATCCTGTAAGAAGCAGTGTGTAACTCGGAAGGTAGCGCAATGGTAGACCCTATAAAGCAGGTTGGACTTCAGAGCTAATATAAAAACCTCTGGTTAAAATCCCGTTCTGGGAGCGTGAAAGTTACCTGCATGACGAGGTCATGATAGGATGCGCTGTATATGTATATATCATCCTTGATCTGTCAGTACCAGCCGGTGCTCGCAGGTTTAGACCTACCAGCTGCCTATATACTGCAACATTCAGTGCTACGGATGTTGTAGACTTACTCCTCCCCTATGTACATGTATATACACTGACTAGCCGTGATAATAAGTGAAATAAGTTGACTGTTCATGGATCCCGGAAGTTTTTGAAATAAATATTGTTTTTAAAAAACACACACACAGAAAAACACCCAATTCTATGGATGACGAGAATAAAATCTACACGAGCGTTCCTATTTCAACGCGATCCAATTGAAATACCAAATTGAATTTGTTTATCTACTTCCTCGTATCTGATGTGTCTTATGGATAAGAATATACTTTCCTTTTAAATATACAGAATTGTTGAAATCCATTATGAATCTAATCACATTGCCCATCATATCGTCAGACATTCTGCTATCACTTCCAACCGAATAGTCCGGATGTTTGCCGATTGCCGTTTGACGGAAATATATGTATTTTACCATATTATCTATCTATACATCTATTAAACATGTAGATTGTATGTACAGTGTACAAATATTAACTTGACATTGACACACTATGGACGTAAGAACACTACTACAAAACACGAACCTATATAGCGTTACCTTAATGTACTCGGTCGGCATGTCAACGCAAACGTACTATTCAATTAGTGATATCGGATTTAGGGACAAAGATGTATTTTTGGACGCTGGTTGTTATGGAAAACAGCGTTTACGTGTGTAGACAGCAAGAAGATCAAAACAGTTATAGTTCCATTATTCCAATACATAATGATACATAATGCATGTAGATCAAATTATGTGGAGAGATATACGTAAGGTTGTACTAAAATAGCATAGGCCTATTATATTTATAGCTGCATCATACATTGCAAATTATTGTCAGTGGTTGATATATTATTATTTTTCGCAACTATGTATGCCCAGTATAGACATTGTTGGGCTCGTGCATGCATTATAAATACAATTATCTGTTCAAATATTGTCGTCCACAGAAGGCCAACTAGATTACATCCAAATTATTTGCTAAATGCGTGTTACGACTACACAAGAATTGAAAATTAATATAAATACTTTATTCCAGTATATTAAAAATAGCCAAGATGGGCCAAATCGAGAAGAATTTTCCAATTATGTTTCCCAATCTGGAATGAAACCGACAACAAAACGTCATAGCCAAAGTCTCCAGTGTGACGTCGTTCACGACACCGTTTTGACATTAGGCTGGCTCCAGTCTTCGTTCTAGAAGAGCAGCGCAGAGATAACGGAATCAGCTTAAGTTTGGAACTGGTCACATTCGCCAATACCAGAAACTGCAATGACGTCATTGACATATGTTACTTCTATTTCTGAACGCTCGATGGTGTCAAAGTTTCTTGCGAACAAAAGCTATTTGTGTCAATATCTCCTAGTAGTACGTCTGTGTTTGTAATATATATAGCATTCGTCCTGGTACACGGTAAAGATTCGAAATGCTATTCTTAGCCCAGCGGCGACAGTGATGCCCGGAGCTATATTTAACGCTGTCATTGGTGCAGGAGGGGAGCTTTGAACAGAACTCTTTCTGGCTGATGGAAAGGAAGTTATTTTGATCCCATCATTAGCGAACTATAATAACGCTGCATCGCCAACTTTCTCCCCAGAACCAGTGTCGATAATGACCCTTCCTTTAACTCTGGGTTTGTGAGAAGCTCCGAAATCGATTGGATTATTGTTGAGAGCGGGCACAGTTCTATTCCTGGAAGCAGGTTATCTCTATCTCAGTAGGCTCCCTTTTAGTGTATATCAAAGTTTTCATCCATGGTTCCAACCATTGATCTTCATGGCCAACGTTACGCAAGCTGAAGGATATCGGGATGGCTTTCACCAAATGCATTTATCTCCCTTATAAAAAGGATTTTCCATTCGGTCTTATGATGACAATAAAAAATGATTGTATTTTTCGGGTTCTTCCGTAGCTTGTTTACCACAATTTTCGAGATACGTCACATGACGTTTGACGTCAGATGAAAGTGATTGCTATTCTTAATCACCAGAGTAGTATCGGCAGGGCTATTTTGGGGAATAAACACGTCAACTCGATAACAGGAGAGCTATAAAAAGACCTAACCATGCCAAATATAGAAGTTCGTTATCTAATTATTTTCGTCCACAGATAAACATGTTTTTTGAACATACACGGCTGCACCGTAGATATAAATGTAGATCTGTGTGTATATGCCAATAGCGAAACAAATTTTCGAGACCAAAATAAGTATTACTTATCAAGAGATATCGATAGGTAACGTCATGAAGGTTAATGGGAATACTGTCACACTAAGTAGGTGAGTTGTTGAGTGTGGCCATATTTAGATGGGACAGCGGGGAGGAACTGATAGATGGGGACGGGGGGTGGTAGTAAACAAGAGTACACGATTGATTTTAGGCCCATGGAAGGGGGATAGAGAGAGAGAGAGACAGGAAAGAGGGGAGAGAGGTATGGAGAAAGAAAGTGAATGAGGGCGAGTGGGAGAGAGAAAAGGGAGAGAGCGAAAGGGAGAGAGGAGGATTTGGAAACCGATATTCAGCGAGGGTGAGAAAAATGGTACTGAACTTAAGATGAGAGATTTAGAAATTAAATATTCCTTTGTATTTTTATTCCTAGAAATATTCAAAGGAAGGTTGGCATACTTTAAGGAACTCCAAAAATGGACACAGAACACAAAAGAATACTAGTACGTAAGAGAAATAGATGTTACCACTGCAGTTGGACAGACTTAGATAGGACTTCTTTTTGTTATTTCAAATATACGTTAACTTTGTTCTTTCGTTGGATTCCTTCTGGTATTTCTATTTCCCACCCGATTTTGTTAAGTCCGTCGTAGAATTTCTGGGTTTTCTTGGAGTATATTTGGGAGGGGGGTCAATTTTATCCATTGGTAAACGTACTTCCTACCATGACATGTTCTGTAGGTTCAGGGGGAATCCTTGCTGATCCTTTGGGAATCCTTGTTGCGATTTCTTTGATAATCCTGGCTGTTCCTTTGCGAGTCATTGATGATTCTTTGGGAATCCTTGCTGATCCTTCTGTGAATCCTTGTTGCTGTTTCTTTGGGAAATCTTCCAGTTCCTTTGGGAGTCATTGGTGTTCCTTTGGGAATCCTTGCTGATCCTTTGGGAATCCTTGTTGCGATTTCCTTTAATAATCCTGGCTGTTCCTTTGCGAGTCATTGATGATTCTTTGGGAATCCTTGCTGATCCTTCTGGGAATCCTTGTTGCTGTTTCTTTGAGAAATCTTCCAGTTCCTTTGGGAGTCATTGGTGTTCCTTTGTGAATCCTTGCTGATCCTTTGGGAATCCTTGTTGCTGTTTCTTTGAGACTCCCTGCTGTTCCTTTGGGAGTCATTGGTGTTTCTGTGGAATACTTGCGATTTAAAAAAAAAAAGAACTTGCTAGCCATTCCTTTGAGAATAATTGTTCTTGCTGTTATTTGGGATATTCTTTGCGATTCTTTGGTGGTATTTCGATTGGCCGTTATTCAATTACAATAGGCCTACTGTTGTACTCGTGTCTATTTTGTACTATTCAGCTATTCTTCATTTGGATATTGTCATCGATCTTCGTACCAAACCACTCTGGTAATATGGTATTTAAAATACTGTTTATACAGAGTACATTGCACACTCCTACACGCCGATGCAGGAAGGAGAAATAACAATGTATCGCAATAAGGGAAGTAGTGGACACTATTTAAATCATTTCAGCCGTACACTATTGGTGATGGAGTTTGTACACGTTATGCTGTCGAACATTATATACTGGCGGGGACATCGGACTATTGTTTATATAATAGGGAAGACACATTGCACATCGACGACAAAAACAAATGACATATTTATACACATACAAAAAGTAGTTAATATTTCATACATAGGTTGTCCTGTAAAATAATCCATGTATCGATTATGAATACGATGCCGAAAATCAAATCAGAAAGAAAAACACATAAATGAAAGATATATGGGCACATTTTCTTTTACAATAAATAAATTAAAAGAAATACTAATATTTTAAAATGATTTGTATTCCGATATTTCTGCTGTTGTCTAGTACTAAACTATAACCAGCTGATAACAAAGGGCGTACATTAGAATTAAATATAACTTGTTACAAGAATACTTCACTGAATACCATGGCGACTTGATGAAACTCTGGAATCTGGAATCATCTTAAAGTCCATCTTTACCCGCACCTACCTCTGGTACTTGAGCACCCGACCTACCCTAATATTTACTTATATCAATCAAGTAATCTATTTATCATAAATATATATCTTATTGACAGAGGAGTGGAGGGATGGGCAGAGATGTCGATCTATCGATGAGACAGATATAGATATAGATATAGACCTAGACAGACATATACCAACATAATATATTGTATAGATGAGTTTATATTGAAGTTTGAACAATGACCATATATCTGAGCATAAAAGTGTACTCTTGTAATATGCCAAGAGTGGAATCATATCTGATAAACTATTAGAAAAATGTATTTATAAGCAGTAATCTTGTATATTGCCTGTAGAAACAGTAATGTTTTAATCAAAGAACATACATGTAGGCCTTTATTATCTGCACAGAACTATATGTAGAAGGACAACTATTTGTGACCATAGAAACTCAAAGTGCAACCATTATTCACATTATACTGGATAGTCAAGTCTGTTAAAATTAAATTCAGCAAATTTCTTTCCTGTGTAGCACTATTGAACGAATGTTTGTGCAGTATAATGTGATATTATACAGCAGCTTCATTCCTTAACATTTATGGTTTTTCATTGTACATGGGTGTATGTATACCTCTCTCTGGTATCAAATATCCAAAAATTCAGGGCCAGTTTCCTCGCCTATTGTATTTCTGAGATGTGATATTAGTTAGATATGTTACTACTGTCGGGGAGTTATAGTGGAATTTTGTCTACCATACAGCGGTGGAAAGGTTTTTGGAAGTACAAACATGATCATTTTATGTATGCCAAACAATGTACTTTTCAGTTGTAGCAAAGAACTAGTCCAAAATTACCATAAATATCTGTGATAGTATGCCTTTAATGGCATAATATCATGATGATTGACCTATATAATGGACAAACAAATTTCGATCTGAGACTAATTACGCTTTATTTATCCCAAAAGTTGTTATTTACTGATGTACTTAGTCCCTAGTACTCGATAGTTAGAAAACAAATAATATTTTATATTAAATAAGGGAATGTTCCGCTATTTATCTTGTCTTTGATGCATCACTGTTCTAAGAAGGAATGTGCGAGCAAATTAGAGTTATGTCCCCTTGTATGCTATAGAAAGAAGCGTTGTCTATTGAGGAGTTGCATTGAGATTTATCAATCACACAGCAGTGGAACGCTTTTCAGAAGTACAAACATGATTTTGTGTATGTCGAGTAAATGTACTTTGCAGTTATAGCTAAGAACTAGTCCAAAACAACCATAAACATCTGTGATATTATGCCTTTAGGGATGGAACTTGACTTTAAATGTACTCTTGAATAATGATAAAAATAAGAAACATGAAATTTCAACTAGCCTTAATAGGATACCTTTAACATTAGGAGAAATGGATTGGGCTGCTGGACGAGTGGGAACCCCGATTAATAATTATTCTGGAAGGCATCTTTAACCCTCTCCTAATCCATCAGGGAGATGGTTAACATGGTTGCAAATGTGTTTTGTCTTGCCATAATTTGAGTTGAGCTATTTGGTATGAGCACTCATTTTTGTTCTGGCCCCCGTTCCACTTACATTTAAAACTTAACTCACTTACCGTAAGTATCGACTCTAATAATGCTACAAAATTTCAGTGGAACAAGACCTAGAATCTCATGGTTAACCCTATGTGTCACGGTTGACTTACTTGGAGTGATCTCCGTTGACATCCTCCATCTGTCGCATACACTCGATCCTCTCCACTGAGATGTCAGGGTCAAGCTCTGTCACGCTCAGGATAGCCTCTGCCAGTGCCTGAAACATTGATCGATTGAAACATTGATTGATTGAAACATTGACTGAAACATTGTTTGACTGAAACATTGTTTGACTGAAACATCAACTGATTGAAATGTTGATAGAAACATTGGTTGATTGAAACATTGAGTGAAACATTGCTCGACTGAAACATCAACTGATTGAAACATCAACTGATTGAAATGTTGATGGAAACATTGGTTGATTGAAACATCAATTTATAGAAACATTGACTGATACATTGATTCATTGCTTATATGTCACTGTGGTAATCTTTATTAATTTCATTATGGTCACTCACTGCATCGTGGTCGAAATCGTCGGAGTCACCCTGGATGACAACTTTCTTCTCCACCCTGGTCTCCATGATCCCATCCTTCTCGGTCTTGTACTGCAAGGTTAAAGGTCGTCAACGTAACATGAACGTCACGATACAGCAAAGAATGAACGAAACACTGTTTACAGTCACTGGCAACAAATTTCCAGCTATGCATTCAAACAAAGGAACAAAAGACATAATGCGAACCAGTTATCTATCACAAAGCCTTCATATACAATACAAGACAGTAACGCTCTCAAATTAATGTGGTCTTATAATATACTGGACGAGACTAACTTATGAGAGTGTTATGCCCTTGTGGTGTATTCGAGTCCTTCATGAAAGGGTAACCATTTCAAACACAGGATGTACAAAACAATATACACAGCATAATGTATCAAGACCATTCAATACATAGAATATTGTCAAACTATATCAACACAAATATTAGGTGAAATTCTACCATTGTTACTCCTGATCCCGAGCATACAAAACTTTTCTGAGTACGATTTTATGCTCAACTCAAAGTTTTGTTCATAAAACATTGTATGAATTTTGAGCTTTTACATGAAATTGTACACAAAAAGTTTCATAATCTCGGGGCCTGGGTGGTTAGTTAGACGCTAAATTTGAATAATAATAATTGTGTATTTTGGAGGTTAGTTAAATCTAAATTTAAAGAATAATATGACATATATAACTTCGACCCTTTTAATGCAACATAACCAAGCCTCAAACATACCAAGAAACCTCCCACAGAAAATGATTAACCTTCTCCCTGCCATGGTCAACTCAGGTTGCCAAAAATATAAGTGCATTTGATTAACCCTCTCCATACTGTAGGCAACCAGAGATGCCATATTAAAGAGCAATACCTCTGCTCAATCCAGCAGGGAGAGGGTTAACGCAGATCCTCATCCATCACCATTACGTGGTCAGACCATAACAATTAGTATTGTAAGATATTCTAATTTCATTAAACAAAAAAATATCAAACTTGTCGTGAGATATCAACATGATAATTATTCATGACAAATTAAACATTGATGAATTAATCTATTCATATTATTTGTATTCAGAATTCTTGAGAAAATTAGATAAAATAGCAGAAATACTAAGTTAGTACTAATTTGTACGAGTGTGTATTTAGCCAGAAGTTATTAAGTTATTGAAAGAAATTAAAGTAGCAATGTACTCCCCATTTTCTTTTTTCGGACAAAACAAAAAATAATTATTTTATTTTCTCGGAACAAAAGTAAATATCCATAAAGTCAAGTTCAGTTGCTATTAAATTTGACCGTTTAAGTAAGCAATTATCTTTAAATTTAAAAAAATGAAAAATAAATAAAAAATAAAATCTTACAACATAAGACGATTTCCTCAAGGGGAGAGCACTAGCAAAAAAACACCCCATCCTAACTTACGGTTGTGGTTTCGACAGTTTGTGTCCTGCTGCTATGTGACTGTGCGCTAACTAGCATGCCGTCGTCAATCTCGAACGGCAGCGCATTGCCTTCCTTTTCATAAGTAACAGTTCGAGTCTGCGTTTTCACGAGGGGAACATTCTTTGTGGAAACTGGTGTGTCGTCCGTGCTGGGGTCGTACTTAACGCTCTCAGTTAGGACTGTAGGTGGCTACAATGACGAGATAGAGCACTCCGTCAGTCGCTACATAAGTAGATTAGAGTAAAGCAACTACTGAGCTGTTCCTCAAATTGTTCTCTGAATTATAAGATTCTGACACACCAATGCTAAATATCCATTTTTGTGCTTTTTCATTCAGTGTTATTGATCAAAACGTGCAAGTTATTTAACTGCATGCAGTAACACTTTCCCTGTGGGATTAGACACAGATACAACTCTTTAAGGCATCTCTGGTTGCCTTCAGCACCAAAGTGTTAATTGAGTGATTCAGCACTTAACATCAGAGTGGGAATCTTTCACCCATATGCAAATGAGTGAGTTATTGTTTTATGGTGCGACAGGAATCTTTCACACATGTGATTATTGTACAGCACACGTGATGAAATGAATGCATATCTTGCACTTGGGATTTTACTTTTATTTTTAAAGTTCTTTTGTTGGGATTTAGAGCTCCTTTCAAGATCCTCTTGAGATGTTTAATGTATGCTTCATTCAAGTAGGAATGATTTGAGCAATACTGTGCTACATCCATGTTGATTGGCTCATTGACCAATGATACAAGGCATTTGATTGGTTTGCCAAAAGGTAGGAAAAGGATTGACATCGGGCCTACATATCCAAGGATATTTAGTGGGTGTATCAGATCTTGTAGCTAGCGAGGATGGTATAGGATCGCGTAATGGCGCATGCACAACAAACTAGTATAGTGCAAAGAAATCAGCAAACGTGTTTCTGAATTTTCACTCATGCATATATAATATCGACAGTGATTTCCAGTCTGGAAAATCCAGATGTATATCCCATGCATTCACCAGGCCATTCAAACTGCATGCTCTGAACAATTAGGGGGTGGGGATTTGAAAGTGGGGTTGGACGTGGGGGAAGAGGGTGAAACCGATAACAAAAAAAGTACTGCAGATTTAAATACAAAAGGTGCATATAACCAAGCCACCTACAATTGAATTTTACTTGTACTTGTGAAGAGACGAGGGGGGGAAAAAGGACTGGTTAACCCCTTTGGAATTCCCAAATGTTTTATTAACAGAATGTGTCAATGTAGTAAACTGTATATCTTGGGACAGTTCTCCAGTGTGCTGTATACCTCATAATACCAAGACGCATTTAATAAAGCATTTAGAATTTAATGGTAAAAAAAATAGAGCAAAAAAAAAGAAGAGTAAAAATAAAACCTAGGCTATGCCAGGGGCATACAGTATTGAGGGAAAATATATTGTCATGCTTACTTATTTGAGGATCATAAATAAATAAATACACCTCCACTCACCATTGGACCCAAAATGTAAGAATATATAATCTACTGGCTAAATACACAACTACGTAGTAAATAGTTCTATTCTGAAACTAATTAATTTATTTGATATAAAAAGCTGGTTTTGAAACTAAAACTATTAATTATACTTATGGTAATGGTTAAAAGATTACATTTAAAATTGTGAACAAAACATGTTGGCAATAGTGGTAAAGAATAGTTGTGAAGTTGATAGTTGTTATTTTTAAATGTTAATCGTTGGTACCGGGTAATAGTATCTCAAAAGTATTTAGACTAATAATAGGACTCGACGCACATAATACTATTCTATACATTGATGATTATCATGTTTCCACCACCATGCAAGTGCAATCAGGAATTCAATAAAATGTAAAATAAATCAAGTGCTGAACACAGGAACTATCTTTTCACATATTTCTTTTACAATTAAATAACTGAAAAGAATGTATTAATAATAAAGTGGAAATATCTTTTGGATTTGGGCATGTCAAAATCCATATAATTCTTTTCATATTCTCTTTTGAACTCTTTGGGCAAATTTTGTGGAAGATTCAGAAATTATGTTAAAAAGCAAGTCAATACACTAGTGGACTGATAGTTATAAAAACTCATTTTCAAAGCCCATTCAATTTCTTAACCAATTTTCTTTGTATTCCATTCCAGGCATTCAATCAATACAATCAGGCTGTTCATGAATGTAATACATTGAAGCATACTATCTATAGCAGACATCCTTTTAACTCTCTCCATGCTGAAGGCAACAAGAGATGCCCTTAACAGGCATGGCAACAGACAATTGTGATTTCAGCAGAAAACAAACCCCCAAGCCACATCCAGTGGAAATAAATTGACCCCTGGCCAAATAAGTCGGCAGATTTATGTGAATCTGCAGAAAATTGCCATGCCATGCCTGTGCTTAATCCAGCAGGGAGAGGGTTAATATGCAAATAGTTTTTACTACGACACAAGACACCACAAACGTGCAAAGCCTTACGTGATCGCCTTTGCTGCGGTTTCGGTCCTCCGTACCGTAGCCTCTGCCCTTGGGCGGGACTGGTGGCGGGACCTTGCCAGGACGTCCTACCGTGCTGGTAGCTGCGGGGTTAAAGAAAGGCATTGTGGGGTCGTCCGAAAGTGCCAAGCCGGTCTTAATTCGGTTGGTCTGCACACGCATCTGTAAAAACGAAATCGATAAAGGGTTTCCGTCAACAATACTAAGAGATACTGTGTTTGAGGAAACATTCAAGGGACAGCAACAACAGAAATGATGACAAATGGTGACAGATCATGCTCTGTCCTTTATTTCAAGATCCTGTTTCATGCATGGAAAGAAAGCTATCAAATTTGAGAAATAATGGTACTTGATTTTAAATTCATGGAACACTGCAGATCATGTTGTTGTACAAAACAAGGGAGATAATAGGATCATGTTTGAATTTCATGCAACATTCCCAAACTATCAGCACAGCTACTTAACAATAGGCAGGGTTTCTCCAAACGCGCAATCCTGCGTCTCATACGCAAAAATTGCAAGTTTGGACGCACTTTATTAATAAAAATTGTTGATAAATATATCAACATGCGTCCCCGGGATTCTCAAAAGTTGAAACCTAAGTGGAACCCTGAATAGGTGTAAATTACAATACACAGTCTAATGTATCGCTTTCAAAAGATGAAGAAATATAAGTGAATTATTTAAACATCTTTCAAATTATATCCTTCTCAACATATATCATAAGACAAACTAAAGATTTTTGTAAAACACTAACAATTTATCTTTTTGAAAATACAGCTTTCAAGATTATTTCACTTAAATCATAACTTCTCAGTTTAGGGCAAAAATAAACTTGCTGAATGTTGCAGTAAGCCTAGAACACGAGCTGGTACCCGACAGACCAAGGATGCCAGAAATAACTAAATGACTGATTACATCCCTGTTTAACACCAACTGCAGCAATATTTCAGCCATCATAAATGGATATATTTTTATTTTACGTCACTGTGGGAATATTTCACCCACATGATCAGCCATTGCAAGTAAAAATTAACTCGGTCATGGTACATGTTCCAGTTGAAATAAAAATGGACACCTACAAACTTCCCAAAACATTTTTACACCCCCCCAAAATAAATTATAATTAAATACATTTCCTATCAACATTGCAATAATTGACATGCACGATTTCGCATTAGCAGGTGGCTGATATTTTGGGCATGTGTATGTACAAAGGGAGGTAAGTTAGTAGAGGGAAGGGAAGTGTTAACCTGTTCTGGGGGAGGAACGGGGATGAATTCCATCTTGCGGTCGATGAAGGTCTCATCTCCGAGTTCCGCGGTCAGTAGTCCACCATCGCCGCCCGGCCCCACCCTGCCGCCGTGGCCTGCGGGGCCCGATCCAACTCCGGGTCCGAATGTACTCTGGGGAGAAAACGACGTCAGTTAGTTTCCCAGTCATGGAGGCGATGACATGACACCACACCACTGCACTGTGATCATTCGTTTTACCCTCGGTATCGACGACAGGTCAGACGGAAATTATTAATAATATCTCTCTAAAATATTTTAAAAAATAAGTAACCTTTTTTTATTTTTGAAATTAAATCATATAAATAAAAAAAAATTAAATAAAATTAATCAGTTTGTATGAATTATATTGATGAACAAACCTTGTATAAATAAAAAGTAGAATAAACATGATCGTGAAAATCTAAAAAATTCTACTTATAATTATTAGATAATTATTATATGTTCCTAATATTTCAATCTATAGAAGTCGTAGAAAATTAACTTTGAAAACTAGCCCTCACCGTGACAAGCATTTAACATTTTGGATCTTGCTACAGTAACAGTGCCATTTCCAGTGACGTACATGTAACCACTGACCATTGTCAATACTGAGGATATGAATGACTAAATAGCTGGAGGATAGATACAGAAGAAAAACCTGAAAAGATTCAGCAAATAATCTACTCTTCTATGAGGAATTTTAAAAATAAATAAATAAGCTAATCTGAGCAATGGGACTATTCAAGTGTTTTTGGAGCAAGTATCGAAATAGAAATAAACTACGACTAAAAAAGTTATTAATAAATAGTTATTTATGCAAATTGGTCATAATTGCCCGAATTGACCATTATAATCATGGCATATCCTGTTATCTGATCTGATAAAAGTAGAAATAATAACATGCTGAATCTTTCAGTTAATGAGTGGCAGGAAAAAAACACCAATGATGATTTGCATGCAATATATGCTGTATAAAACAAATGTTAGTCAGCGGGAGAAAAGTTAGTACAGGAAATCTAACTATTTCAATGACATCTCAAATTCTGGGATGAATTGGGTATGTTTAGACTTGTGAGATATTTTGGGCTTCATACAACATGGGCTTCATACAGTCAGATCTCAAAGAACAGTTTGATACAGGGACACAAGCAGCAACTACCAAACCACAAGAACCAAAATCACATGACATGTGACACTGCCCTTGCAATGGAAATCAAGGGAAGTAACTATCATATTCATACAAACATATTCCAAACAGCAAAGTCAGGATTTGAAGTCGGAAACATCAGATTTGTAGTCTGACATGCTAACGACGGAACCAGCGTATGAAACCTAGCATATCACAAATGATGTGCAGTATCTTACCAAAGGGAGGTAACTATGAGTTATTATGACACACAAACATGTGAACAACAGAGGTTCTAACCTTTTCCAATTCTGCCGAGTTATCAGTTTTATCGGCGACCTTTGTCCCTTCGTGAGAGGATGCAGAAGAAAGTGAATCCGTATCACCACCCTAAATAGTGTACACAAACATTCACTCTCACATTCTTGCACAGAAATATTATAAAAGGTAATTTAATTACAATTTGATAAATTACTATAAATGACTTTAATATCTTGTTTGTTAAATTGAGTATAAATCCATGTTTGCTATTAAAATATGTGTTTAATATTTAATCAAACTACTTCTATGAATTCTAAATTGATAATTACTATTGTATAAATAATAATGTGAATAGAAATTGAATTTTTCATTATTATTTCTATCCGATAATTTCATGCAACACAAACACGCAATACTGTTAACCATGTTTACTGTCATGCAAATTTGTTATTTAAAATATTCTGTTAACTTTCATGCTTGCACTTTCTTCAGTGTTAAATCATGCATTTTCTACAAAACTATTTCACAGTATTGATTTTCAAAATGAAAGATTAACTTGAAACTTTTCAAACAATAATTTCCACCTATCATACTAAGTTAATAGAACAGTTATTTTAGAAAAGTGATACATTTGGTTGCATACCGACACATTCACAACATATTAATTAGTGCAGGCTATTTCTCGTCTTCTAATAGGCATTCCAAGCACAAAACCCAAACACACATCAACATAGACAACCCATTTCTACTAACACCAAGCTTTTTGCATACCGGTAATACTAATTTTAAAGAGCTGTTTTTTAAAACAAACAGTTAACACCGTATTTGATGTGTTGTAAGGTTGTACACATTTGAGAAAAGAATGCAAGATTTTTGTCTTCCAATAATTCAATACGATTTAAAAAAAATATTTGTTTTCTTTTAGTTATCTAAACTGATAAAGATCAAAAGGCATTACTTTGACTTTGAGTGAAAAGAACTTCTAAAAGGTCCATAATATTTTAAAATTGTCGTCAGTTTGTAATGTCCTACTGTGATTATTTGGCATGTACTACCGGGTAGCTACATATAAGACTAAATATTCCTGAACTACATTTCATCAAATTTGTAATTATGTATTCATATGAAAGGTTTTTGTTGTTTCACTACACTTGGATGTACTTAAAGACATGTCACAGTGGCAGCTCATCCATACACAGCAGCTCCTTGTGACTTACTGCTAATAGACATTCTTCTGGATATCTCTATGAAATCCCAACCTACAATGGATCCTTGTCCTTTAACTCTCTCCACGCTGGATCGAGGCAATCGGAGATGCCCTAACGAGCAGTGCCTGTGTCCAATCCAGCAGGAAGAGTGTTAAAAGACACTATGTTAGCCGAGACATTAAAACCACAACACACATGAGCATTTGACCCGTTTAAGGATCTACTCCGACTAAACTTTGGAAAGCAAGACAACATTCTTTGAATGCAAGGGTTAAAAGATGCCAGACATTACAAGTAATGTTTCTGACCAGTTGTAAGTAGAATTATTTGGGGCAACTACTGGTACACGTCAATGGCAATACCAACATGATCTTTATATTGATATTAAGGATCTGGTCCATTACACAATTGTACATCTAATCCTGCAAAACACACAAACATGCTCCAAAGCATATCACTGTGACCATCCACTAGCATTTCAATGCTCAGACAACTGACTAAATATAACACTAAGGTCATGCCAATGTTAAAGTTTTGACAACTACAACATGGTGAATGACCAAACCTTCTTCTTAGAATTTTTCCCAGCACATAAACTGGCCATGAATGAAGCCCGTTTGTTTTTATCAGATTTACTTTTCTGAAAGAAATGACAAAAGGAAAGTGATGTTACAAGCAAAATGAAGAGATGAAAGGGTGATCATGTAGATTTGATAATGGGACAAGAAAACCATGAAAACCATCAAATGAAAATCACCACTACAAAACCAAAGTTTTTTTAAAGCAATATGGTGATGAAGAAACGGAACTCCAATATGACAATTGAATGACACGAAAATGACAATTAAATACAAAACTCAATATACAGAGTTCATATTGCAATAAGAACGGAAACTTTAACACAATCAATTTCTGGAAAAGCTACACAAAATAACCTTGTTGAAATTCATAATACTTTTGCATTCTTTTAACCAAAAAGGTTTCGAGATGAAATGAACACACAAGATTAAAAACTGAAAGTAATCTATAATAATAATACATCATACATCTCCAGGAAAATATTACATTTATGTGGAAAATATCATATTTAACAAAAAAAATAGTATTTTCAAACCAATACCCAGTAGTGGTTTAATCAAAAGCAAACCCGATAGAATGATGACTGGATGACTATAGAATGATGACTACAGCATGATGAGAATAGTATGAGAGTAGATACTATCACAACGCTAAGTCTGCAATGATAACCATGAAACCAACACCGGAAACTCGCCCAAAGCAAAATAATCGAGAATAATTATGCAATCCATTTGACCACCTTCCTGCTGGATGTATACCGACCAATGCTCAATAAAGCATCCATGGCTACTTCAAACTGGAAGAGGGTTAAATAAAGTTTGCAGAATGTATAACAGGGGCTTGATGCTTTATTATGTCAAAAAAAACATTAATAATCATATATTTTTAAAAACCTTTCATTTTGTTGGTATTTTATATATTTTTTTGGATATATAGCAAAGTGTCACGCCCCCGTGTGGTTAAAAGCAAATTCACATCTATCTCTAGACCAAATCATGCAAGACCTTGTGTTGTCTGTCCCGGTCTGGATCATCGCGACCTCGATTGCCCGTGCCATAGGGACTTCCCTAAGACAACGAAAACACGAGTGAAAACAAAATACACGAAAACATTACGATTACTAAAATACGAAAAAAATACTTAAATAAAATAGAAGATAAAAACATAAAACAATGCAAAGTACATATTAAATTGCTAATAATATAATTAAAGTCATCTTTAAAATAGACTTTAAACAGTAGATAGCTTTAAAACAAAATAAATTCCTGCATATGAAAACATGAATTGACAGCATGCATGTAGAACGACATGCAGAAAGTAGAACGACATGATTTAAAACTGAAAGAGATGCAACAAACAATTTATCATATATAAATATGACATGTATCACAATATGTTAGAATGCATGTTATATTGTATACAGCATAGATAAACGAAATAGAAATAAATTCTCAAATAGAGGTTCCTACTTTGTCATGATTTCCAAATTATCATTGGTCCAAACTTTATTTGAAGATACTCCAGTTCAGAAAATATTTTAGTTTATTTTTTATTTTTACAAAATCCGTAAATATTTCTGCAAGCTGCAACGTGAAAGTTCCAGAAAACAGAAAATAAACATCACATTTTCTGACTTCTCAACATAATTAGGAATCATGACAAGTAGACTTCGTAGTATTGAGATATTTTCGAGTTGTTATTCATGCCGATAGCTGTGGAAAACAATACTAGTTTAGATATACATGTACTAGTATACTTAAATACATATAGTCATACTACAGTGTTGGAAAGTGAACACATTTCTAGCTAATGACTAGGATGATTAATCATTTTCAGTACCGTATTTGAACAAATATTCTTATTGATTCAAACATCTTTGAAAACAGTAGTTCACTTAATAAATATTTTCAATTTAACGATTAAGTTTCAATTTCTCACACTGTATTATGAGATTACGATAGTTTGTAAAGAATAGTTTCTAGGATCATCTTGCAGTAAGTCATTGGATACATATACATTATCCATGCCAAGACTTTTTAAGAAAACACCAGGCAACAAAATTATTGCATTAAAATCGTAATCAATTATAAAATTCAACAAGAAAGTGCATTCGGCATACAATGAGAGAGTTGAGTGAGTGAGTGAGTGAGTGAGTGAGTGATTATGGAGGTTACTTCGCTGCAGGAATCTTTCATCCATTTGCGACGATATTCAGCATTCAAAGAAAAGTAACTGTGCAAGATGAAGCTGATGATGCCGGTCTAAATACAACTAAAGTACTTTCAGTGATGTGGAGAAAAAACAACATGAAACATTATTTTACTAATTTGTAGAGCATGTGTAAACCCAAAAGCAAGCGAACATGAAGTCAATTTTTAATGAAGCTATTAAAAGCAAGTAACTTCAGTGTTTGACAAATGTGATGATTGCAAATTGCTGTGACACAGCTGGTTCTAAAGAAGTGAATATGAAGCAGAACAGAAATTTGTCGTTTCGTATCGCAGCAGGAATCTTTTGTCTATGGTCACATTAAAAGCTGACCATTCTAGACTGAGTGGAATATGCAAAAAGCACCATCCGAGTCCTTGGCACACTCGGATAATAAATATGTTGTACAGATCTATGATATAATAGATCCTCTACTACTAGTCGAAGAATATAATCTCGGCCAATATATAGGAAAGGATATAATACAACCCGGTATGAGTATGATGAGTGATCTACCGAAAGCTGTGAGTTCTGTGAATCTGAGAATATCAACAGCTTGTTATGCTAGAGCAAGACAAAAAAAGGTGAAACTAATTAATCCAGATTATTATGAGTACAAGATACAACAGCCGACCAAACCTGCCACAACAACAAAGTCTGTCCGTACGTAATTGCATTCTGCCTACAAACTTCTTGTTGTGGACAGATTTGTAGAACCCAGTGAGTTAGAGGCTAAATCGTTACGCTACAAATATTTACAATGATTACATCTGAATGAAGAAGCACGGAGCCTATATATAAACTTGACTGGTTTCGGACTACCATGCATATATGTACACCGTGCAATCATTAGGCAGCGACGGTCTAGTCTACACGTATGCTCCAAGCAAGCAAATTGTCAAGGGAGATAACCTGTGGGTCTAGGTCGACTCCACCAATTGGGACGTTTTCAACGACGGCGACACCAGAAGGATCTTTGGATTTTCCGTCCTTATCTTTCCCATCCTTATCTTTCCCATCCTTATCCTTCCCATCCTTATGTTTGCCGTCCTTCTTATCCTTATCGCCCTTGCCGCTCGACCTGCGGAACTTGCCGAACAGCCCTCCTCCTTTCTTGTCCTTATCGTGACCCTTCTTCTTGTCGTGTTTGTCCTTTTTATCGGAGTCGCTCTTGTCCGAGGGGAGACGCTCGCGATCATGCTCGCCTCCTGGGGTCACCGCCACTCCACCGATAAACCTCGGGTCGTGCTCCGAATCCCCGGGGAAGCTGCTGTCCGGTGACCTCTCTCCGTCCCTTCCCGGCGACCGCTGTCCACCTTCATCATCGGTGCCGTAGCGGCCGTCATGGTCTGGCGACCGACGTCCGAAAGGATCGTCGGAATATCTGCCATCCTTCCCGGGAGGATACCTCTCTCCCTCCCCTGGGTACTGCCCTACCCCCTCAGGATACCTCTCGCGATCTAACTCACGAACTCGGTCACCTTCCTTAAGCTTATCCTGAATAGAATGAAATCAAATGCTGTGTAGAGTACGTGCTCGATACTTAACTCGTATGACCAATGATTTGTTTCCAGAACTAGTTTCTGCGATCCTACACATGTAAGAGTTAACATACATTCTACAGTTGTATCGTTAATAGAAACAGGTCTCGGCAAACTGACAGCAGTGATCTGTTCTGTGATGTTTTGTGATCCAAGTCTAAGAGTTGACGCACATGCTGTAGAGCACCTGCTTGACAATTAACCCTAATAATGACCAATGGTTTGCTTCCAGAACTAGTTTCTGCAATCCTACAAATCTAAGAGTTAACACACATTCTACAGTTATATCGTTAATAGTAACAAGTCTCTGAACACGGACAGAGAAAGGATCTGTTCCCTCTCGAGTTATAAATCTGTTTTTGAAAAGAGAAAGAGCCGCAAATGGGTAGAGAATTTCAGGAACTGAGTTAACAATTTCTGAAGCAAGAATTCGCAGATCTTGCACTAGACTAGACAAAGCAAAAAGCGCAAATAAACATTCAACCTTAGACTCAGCAGCATTCGGATCCTTCGGGATACTGGCGAGTCGCAACATTTCGTCCTGCAACAACACACCAACATGCAACACAGTGGAGAGGATGTCACCAATATGGAGGGGCAACACAAAGGCTAAAGTACTCCCAGCACAAATTGAATGGGTTGCACAAAGGCTAAAGTACCCCGGTAAAAATTGGATATGCTGCACAAAGGCTAAAGAATGCCCATCAACTGAATGGGTTGCACCAAAGCTAAATAGGAACCCATAAAACTTAGATGAACCAGTTTGAATTGTCATTTCAAGTGAAACACACTTGTATTAAAATAAATGAACAAGACATGATCGAGGTATGAAAGTATGAATATAAACGTGATTCAAAGAAATGGTCTGTGCTGAAATGGAAAAGGAGTACATTTTAAGAATGTTTTTCCCCCAAGTGTTAATCCGAGACTCACCGCGTCCAATCCCGAGCTGTCAGGATGGTAGCCAGGTTCTGCTCGGTCAGTGGCTTCCCGACCTCCCTGAAAACAATAAAGAAATGAAGATGTTTTTCAATTCCATTTATTATATCTGTATTAATTGATGGATTTAAAGTTTAGCAATTGCTGCAGGAATATTTCACTCATATGCAATATAAAACACTCAGAAATTCCATGAAATATATTCTGGGTATTCTATCAAGATGTTGAAACTTTTCTAAAAATGTCCTGCCATAATTTTCAAATGTCATACTACACACTCGGCTCTAAAACAATTCATTTTAATTCATCCTTGAAAATAGCAAAGATTCCGCAAACACCCACCAGTCTATCGCTTCGATCCTCTGCCGACGAAATGTCTGCCAACGGTATTTTCTCGTTTTCCTTGTCCTTCCCTCCTTTCTTCTTCTTTTTATCCTTCTCTTCCTTCTTCCTCCGCTTCTCTTCTTCCTTTTCTCTCTTCTTCTTTTCCTTCTCTTCCTCCTTGGTGAGCTTCCTGGGTGGCGCCTGTCCTTCCAGAGTTCCCGCTGTAACGGCCATCGTGTCGTTGCCGCCATAGTTCGGGTCTCGAGTCATTGTGGCATCCTATGGAAAGATGACAAACATAACTTTATAAAATAGAAAGATGTCGTTTAATTATCTCTCCTGGAGGCTTCCGTTAATCGCCTTTTAGATCTGTGACTGCAATTGAAATTAGGTGATCCTCTTTATATTTAAATATTAACTATGAAACTTGATTTGTCAAAGTTGGATTCACCAAATAAACCAATAGGGTGCACGAGCCAAGATAAAAATGAATACAAAATAATAATATATGCCTGATATTTTCAGACAGATTTTCCGATCTACTTCCAGCCACATTCAGTGCAAATAAATCGACCCCTTGACAAATGCAGATTTCCATGTAAAATGATACCATCTCTGTATTTATTCTCAGACAAATTTTACTTCCTATTCCCTCACCCTGTCTGTCGGGGCCTTGTCCCTCCTGTCCGCAGTGTCCGTGGAATATTCTTCCGGGCGTTTCTTGTTCATCGTCCCTCCTTCCTCATCATCGTAAGGCTTCACCGTCCCCGTCAGCCCCAGCTCCGAGATCGGCGTCTTGACGTACATATTGTCCTTCCTGTCCCGCTCGTCGGGGAAGGACCGGTCCATCTTGCGGTCGCGGTCCTCCAGGTGCTTTCTCTCCAGAGTGGGGGCGTCCTCGGGGTAGTAGCCGTACTGGTCCTTGTACTCTTCTCTGTAGCTAGGCCGCATTGCCACTGGAATTACATGGAAATACACTAAATCTGGTCAAACTTAGAAATAGGAAAATATATTGTACACAAATTTTAATACCAATTGGTATATCATTTGTAAAGTACTTTGCACATAACATACATCAACACCTGACAAAATAGAAAATAAAGGAAAAAAAAGTTTTTGGAAAAATAATGTCACTGCCTACTCACGGTGATCGACACTACGAGTCCTCTGATCGCCATACGTGTGTCGCTTTTGATTGCTGCGGTCAAAGAGAGGCTGCTGCCTGTCGAGGAGTGCGGATGTCTGTCTGGTCTGGTACAGGGTTCTGCCGGAGTAGCGGAACTTGGAGCCCAGACGGGGGAATACTGTGTTGTTGACAGGCTGTTCTGGCTCCCGCAATCTACAACATACAACGTCATCTGAATTAAGATTTTTTTTAAATGATAATAATAATAATCATACATAAATAAAAATAATGGTCATTTATACAGCGCCATATCCACCCACTGATGCATGATCACAGTGCTAATTTAAAACTACATTATAATACAGGGATTATATACAGACAAAATCAATTGTAATAAAGCTGATCACCAAAGTAACATAAAGCTTTTAGTTGTAGTTTCAGAAAGTAAAAAGTGTTTTCTTGTTGATTTTACCCATTTCTTTGGGTTTGATAACCATGCAAAATGATCTCCAATTCACATTATTACTGAATTTCAGAATATTTCTTGAAATAAGCTCATAAAACTCTAAAAACAAAGTATTATCTTCCAGAATAATGGTCATAATATCCAAATGTGATATTGATCATTTGCAATACCATTTTAAAAAGATAATGTGCAAATTATCTCCCCTTGGATTATATCTCTTCACTAGATATTTCCATGTCATTTCTCTGTTTTGTGAAGTTAATAAGATATTCCAATGTTTTGATACTGCTAAAATATTTTCTAACTGTTGTCTCCACTCACCTGAAGAATGCATGATGTTCTACACACGTCTTCCACAACCGTTTTGCTAATCTGTGATTATCCAACTTAAAACCAATTGTCGTTTCAAACTGTTCAAACTGAAAATGGAGATGGAAACACGATCGCATGAATATATTTAATATTTTATTTGTTATTCAATTGGTAATAACCATAAAAATAATGCCATGAAATTTTATAATTTCGTCATTAATCTTTCTTTACTCAATACAATAAAAACACAATTATAAAAGGCACAATTTATAACTTTAATGTAAAATACCATATTAAAATGCAGCAATTAATAAATATATCAACAATTCATAAATAAATTAACTCACCTCTCCTGGTCGGATTTTTATGTAAAAATTATTTCTTTTGTACGAAATTTTCAATATTTTGGGCCAGACGAATCTGTTGATGCGTAGTTTGTCTCTGTAGACTAGCAATCCACTGGCACACACACCCAGCATAATGTCCACCCCTTCCGAATCCTGAAACAGACCCTCCGTCAGTTAGTTACCATGGTTACAACAATGCCAATGCTAAAAAAGCATTACAGAAAACACTGTATAGAATTACGCTATGGTAACTTGGCAAGTGCATTAATTTTGAATAATGGTCGAGTAATTAGAGTTTAACGTCGCTGTGGGAATTTGTTACAGATTTGTGACAATGTTTTGACTTTTGTATAAATTTGTAGTTTCCTTAAAATTAAGATAATATATCTACAAAACGAGGTTACAACACATATTACTTATGTAATTCAAAGATACGCACAACAAGACATTTTCAAACAAGTGAATTCTCAATTAAACTATGTTGGAACACTTTTTGGTGGGTGAATACTAACTTTTGCTTTGTGAAGATCAACGCCATACATAGCTAACTTCTTGGCGTTATCCAGAAAGTGGTTTTCTGCTTCTTCAGGTGTTTGTCCTCTGCAGATAGACAAATATAAATAAATGTTAATAATAATAATAAAATAATAATAAATATAAATAATCATAATAAATTGTAATACTAATTCAGGGATGTATCCAGATTGTTCGTCAATTACAAATTGAGCCATCATCATTGAGTCATTATGCCAGAAAATACTTTTTTTTAATTTTTTTTATCACACACACCTTTCCCTCTTTCTACTCAACATGCTTTAAAAACTGTATACAAAATAACATGTCTATTTATAATGTGCAGAATCCGATGCTTGAAATAATTGTACAAACTTGAATGAGTGAGTGAACATGGAGTTTAACGTTGCTGTGGGAATCTTTCACCCACCAAACTTGAGAGTGAAATTAAATACTTGCCAGACAGGATAGTGAGTGAGTTATTGTTATGTGTTGCAGTTGGAATCTTTCACCCATACACAATGACAGGATAGATTTGTCTTTAGTGTTTTGTGTGTGCATAGGACACAGGGGTAGATTTATCACAGACTCGAGTCACATACCACAGTCATCATCATTAACCCAGCATGGAGACAATAGTGGTGTTTTATTTGCCAAAACTGGCTAGGTTTAACCCTTTCCCTGCTGGATCAGGCACAAACACTGCTTTTTATGTTTTAGGGCATCTCTGGTTGCCTCCAGCATGGAGAAGGTTAAGGTACTTCCAGCAGGCTAGATTTATTTCTAGCCAACTTATACTGGTTGTTTGATTTACATGTCATGCGTGCACATCTTTCAAAGCAGCTAGCCGCTTTCTGACTTTTTAGGGGTTTGAAAATTCAACAAAATAGCTTCCAATATGGTCTTTGACCCTACACCTATAACAATATGACTGACTGACTGCATACGTACTTGTGTTGTTTATGTAGCTCGTGTATCCTTTCCAGCAGCTCTTTGCCCTGTGACGGCGCGAACGGCATGTCGCGGATGTAATCGATTCCGGAGCCATGTTCCTCCCCGTCATAGTCGCCGATGTCTGCCTGCACGCTGTAGGACCCCAGAAGGGCGTGTGTCACGAAAGAGCAGGGTAACCTGAAAACAACAACCACTTTCTTAAATTTTTGTTTGGTTGAATTGTGGATTAGAACCGTTTTCAAGATTATTGATTAATTCGTGATATGTCAATTTACGTAATGGAGGAATCCTCCAACACCTAATAAGCTGAGTGTAGAGTGAGTGAGGATTGTTTTACATCACAGCAGGTATCTTTCAACCTTATGCGACGAACCGAGTGTTGAAATAAACCCATGAGCACTGGTGAGCGAGTGAGTGATCATTTTATGTTGCAGCGGGAATATTTCACCGATATGCAACAATTGAGTGGTCTATACGCGACGGGTGGACAAGTGAAATATTGCATTATCAAGCCCTTTAGTACAGGGCAAGTAGTTTCATGTCCAAAAGGACACAGGGAGTGAGTGAATATGGAGATTAACGTCGCTGCGGGAATCTTTCACCCATTTGTTACGAAGGACACAGGGACAAGTGCCGTAAAAAGCTAATACATGTAGAACCCTGTATCTATTTGATGCCATGTGTCCACAGCGCATGATCAAAATTGATACCCTGGCCTCACAATATACCAACACAACTACTCGGGTGAAAATATATAGACATGAATATTGCTAATATGTCATTTACTGTTCTTCAGCATAAACAAATATTATAATACATAGGTAGAAAACTCACCTCCCACTTAATATATCTCTTCTGATCTGGAGGGTAACAAGGTATCTGGATGAAAAGGAGGGAAAACATTATTAATATTTCAAGATTGTGAAAATGAGAAAGACACAAGATCATATAAATTGATGCTGAAAACATGTGCAAATTAGAATTAAATATTTACAAGTTTTATCATGGAAATGGATTATCAATAATATTCATGGAGCTGTGAGAATATTGCGCCCACATGCTACGACAATAACACAGATGGCAGCAAAGTGTTAGCAATAATTCCTTCTGTGAAATATTTCTGCAGTAATGTTAGCAATTTAAAAATAAATTTAAAAAACAACATTAAAAATCACTCTTTCCTGGAAATACATTGGAAAAAATAAGTAATGTACCATTTTGAAAATATAATTGAACCCTTTCTCTGCTCAGAAATTCCCTAGTACAATTATCATCATTCTCCAACAGACTAGTTAATCAACTCACCTAGTAAGACTCTCCTGCAACATACCGGGGTCCGGAGGGTAGAATTTGACAGCAAATTCAAATACCCAAGCACCACCTGAAATTACAGGGAATCCATACAACATTGCACCATGTTAATAATGCTTGATAACAAGAATCAGTCAGCTATTTTTTAAAGTTGCAGTTGGGATCTTTAACTGCGATGATCGACAAGAATGAAATGTGCAAAATGATAAAGTTCACCATACACTGTACTGACAAATATACATAATCTTCAAAACTTAAACAGACATTGCCAACTAGTTTTAATTCGCAAGCCATAACATCCTTTCTCAAAGCTCTCATACCCACTATATATAGTATACATGGTACAAGACCATAACACTTCCACAAGTGCCCGATGTTTGACATCACAGCGAGAATCTTTTACCCATATGTGATGAATAATTGGCTCCTGAATAGTCAGAAACAATTAAAATAAGTGAAATATTGGTTGCCAAATGCAAAATTAGGTCGCCATGGCTCCCAAATTAGTCACTAAATTGAGCCCTGTGAATGCAGTCCTAGTAGATACAAGAGCTTTGAGAAACGATACCTTAGTTATTCATCCTAATTTCATAATGTTTAGAATGATAGCAAATAAACAAATATTAATTAAAATACTTACGTTTCTTCTGTTTTGATATTTTCTTTTCATGATTTAACCAATACTGGAAAGAGAAGAAAAAATATGTTAGTTGTAATGCTAGTTTTTAATCATAGTTTCAATATAAATTCATTGTGAATGTTAAACAATTTCATATTGTACAAACAACATGTTGGGACACCAGATTCTGTTTACAAATTGCACAACATATCCCTTTATCATGCAATGTCAATCTTAATCGACGGTCATGAAATTAAGTGTTAATAGTGGATAATGTCTGTGGCAGAATGAAAGAACATCGACCACAACTGAGTCAATAGCCGACGTCATCTGAGTGTGACGTCACATGTTGTTTGTGTTTCTTGCGTGACGTCACAGATGATCAAACACCCACGCACAACAGATAAAACTCTGAGCGATATCGAAAATATCTGTAGGCTGAATCTTGGCTCATTGCATGATAAACCATTCTACAGAAGTTTCACATATCTACTCACATTGTTCTCCTGTGTCTGCGAGTTGGTCTTGGGTAGGAGGGAGGTGTGATAAACTGAAACAAATACCAGAGTCATGTGGGGAGTGACTTGCTTTTACCACATACCTTGATGTTCACTTCCATTCAAGTACTGATGGAAGGAGGAAAGTGTATTTATAATCAAGTGTTCGAAATTAAGAAAATACAAAGGGGGTCATTCTCCATAGGCCCAATGTTAATGGAGGTCAAGTCTGTGATTCACAGATACCTTTAACATTGCAGATTTTCAAATGACCCCCAGACCCCCATTAAATTTGAACACTGTGTATAATAAATAGAGAATACTAAACGAGCTTCCGTGTGATACCATTTTTATTAAACGAGTGACTCGTTTTGGTATCTACGAGCGAA
>JAUTBZ010150227.1:0-11802 GCA_032361785.1 Lepetodrilus galriftensis
TGAGGGTGCATTGGCCTAGGATAGGCATTTTGTATATTTTGTTTAATAAACGTAGCCTGACGTATATTTGTTTGTTAGTATCGACGAGGTTGTATTGTCATGAATGCTATGATCCGTTCACTGTAGGCTACTCTAAATAGTGATGTTAATTAATGCTTGTAGTCATAGTAATTGCCTAACCTTGACATATTAATTTTAAGTTTGTAACCAGGTTGCAATGTCCTGTTCCGAATACACACATGCGAGTAGAATGCTTAGTTGTGAATATAGCACAGCACCTACAGAGCTATGATAACTAACCCCGATTTCAGATTATGTGTAAATTCCAACCAACACCGTAATACCATCGTTTCTATACTATACGGTGTATATATACGAGTCGTTTTTTTCAATCCTATAGTGAACCTGTTTATGTAATGATAGCCAGACTACCTACAGAACGTTTTGTATTACTAACACGAGTAGAGAACATTTGACATTTGTTTGTGATTAAAATTTAAGTTTGGGAATAAACAAATTAAAGAACACAGAAATTAGATTTGGCAATGCGAACGTGAGGGCTCAGTTTTGAGTTTCTGCTTGGCTCCTTACAGCATCTGTTGGCTTCGCTCGATGAAGCTTATGATAACACCGTTGGCCTCAATGGCTGTGCTAGGAATATAGAAGACTTGCATTCAGTGTGATTAGCAACACGTGCACATATGAATTTAAGCTTCATATTTAACACACGTGGGCGCGCACACGTACATAGAGCAGCAACACACAGTTAGTCAATGACTTCAAGAGAATGTCTTGCAGGAATGAAACAAGCCAGTAGAAAGATGTGCACATTCACAATACTGGTTTAATGACATCTGAGTACATGAAGGTTCCTATAGTAATGTACTGGCCATATTATATTTAATGAACCTGTAACCTTGTTGTCATTGATAGTTCATAGCTATACATTTCAGAATGAATACATTTTTTTTTATGATAAGTATCGACATAATAAATATAGGTCCGCATTGATTTGCATGGTGTGGACATGAGCAAAGCGAATTTCATTATTTTCATGTTTTTGTCGCAGGAACCACAGGAAGAAATGAATATGTTGTGAATATTCTAGCATCAGACTAGCACTCTAGAGACAGCCAGTCTGCCTCATTTCCCTGGTTCGAGCCTAACTCGTGAAGTAGTCTCGACAAAGGACGCATAGATCGTCATATGGCATGCTTCAATCTACCCAATTGTGAACGAATGCCCTTAGGAGAAGCGTCTATATGGCGTGTTTGTTAACCACGTTACAAATACACCCAACAGGCAGTAGGTCCTATTGCATAATTCTAGGGGCGTTGAGAATCATATCCAAATGTTTATTGCGATAAGTGGTGTTCTATGTAAATGCATACTTTATTACAGTATAACAAATAGTAGATACGAACTATTGGCCGAAAGCAGTACACATACTAAAACACCACTAGTATTAAATATATATAAATCACTTTTTCTATATAGTTTTGTTCTTCTTCCATAGTCTTTCAAAACCTTGGTATAGTTTCTTTTGGACGTTGGTTTATAGACATACTCTCAGAATACGTATGCACTACTATGGCTAGCGTACTAGTAAGAGACGCAATTATGAACGGTCAATACTAATATACAAATACACACGCACACGCACACTCACTCGCAAGCATGTGACAATTGCTCTGTACGACGGTTAAGTGTCGTGGTCCTAGGGACAAGCATTGCTAAAGGAATGCTCGTTATGACCATGTCCACGCACTTGTAAACATATCTGGAATTGTGAGCGAATGTTGTCGAGTTCACTCGCTCGTGACACGTTTTACTGTCTTAGAATTCAAGCACGACTACGACTACTTGTTGATAGCTGAAACATTAATCAGACAGTCACTGTCCTTAAAATATAGCCCAACATGCGCCAGACCGGAAGCGAGAGTCATTCAAGGCGACGAGATAGTACATCGTCAGGATACGCACTCACATAGGTTAAGTTGTACACCTAAATATAACACGGAATTTATATTTACCGTCTTTCGAGTTACGACGGTGTTAATATAGCTGTCCCGCTAAATGCATAAAAAAATGCTAATATACTTGCGGATATTATTTACGAATCATAAAACGAAGAGTTACCTACCTTTACGAATCAGCAGACCACAATTGTTATTCATCCAGTCAGTTATAAATCACAGTTCTAGCTGTCTACGTCTGCCAAGGACAACCTGTCGTCTGCTAACTAAACTCTCGTCTGCTCATCTACCCATCTGCTCCATGGTCGCGCACTGCGTCATGCAAATCGATGCAGATTCATACAAATTTACACAACTCCTTCAAATCTCTCAGACCTGCTGCGTAAGTTTTCTAATCGTCTGCTAGGGATGGAAACGTCTCTTCTTCCCAAAAGAAGGAAACCGTTCGACTGTTCCGTTCTCGAAGGGGTTCTGCTGTAATCTGGCGTAGCGCAGTATTCGTGTACATGTAGGTCAGCATACAAGCTTACAAGAGACAGGTGAGAGGAATTATAAAAGCAATACTAATGGCATGGTGCTCGCGATCAATGACTAAAGGAACGTCGCCGTTGGCGAGTTGTAATTGTCGTCCGAACGAGATAGCTACTGCAGCATAGATATAGGCCTAGCTAGATAGCGCTGTGACGTTGTCTAGATGTCTATGTAGTATGTAGGTATTGTTACAGAAATAACAGGTACTGCTATAGTCGTCCTAACTGCAAACATAAACACTGCACTCAATGACTCGTCTGTTATTGGCCACTGTCCGCACTTATCAGATCGTTATTTAGCACTATGTAGACATGGTCTACGCTATTCTACACCGTGAACCACTAGTATACTAGTATCAATAGTCGTTTAGTATGTACCAGCAGAGGGATACGCGTACTCGTATTGTCAACGATTAACACAATAGAATTGCTAATAATTCGTTCTTAATTTAATTCAGTAAACCAATAGTATGTAACTCTATATTTTAGTATGTACGATCATAGGGGCTATGTCCACTTCTATTAACGATTAACAAAATGGAATGGTTAATACATGTGATTGTAAATTGGTTCTTGATTAAATCCAGCGAACCAGTAGTACTAGTATAGGGCGACGCGGACTCTTATAGTTCACGATTAACACAATGCAAGTCTTAATCATTGGTTCTTAATGTTATTCAGTAAACCGATAGTACATACATTAGTCATGTTGTATTTACCCCCGTAACTAGTCTATACATACACTGTTATAGTTAACGATGACTGATAACTATCTCTTATTTTATGTCAGTATTTTTCATTTTAATATTTGAAAACAATCATGATCATTGGATATATACATTGGCTGTACATGCTTTATCATGACTATATATGGACACACACATGTAGTCAAACAGTTTATTGTCCGAGAGGAAGACAAAGAAGCATACTATTGAAATCATAACAAACATGTTATATTATTCCTGTAGCAATTATGATGTACATTCTTGATTTTTGTTTCCGACGGTATACATGGACATGTAAATGTATCTGACAGAAACGATCTTGTTGTAGAAGCAAGCTTGCTTATAAATATTAAAATACTAATTTCCTAAAACATAATACAACTTACTTAATAAAAACAAACATACATCTTTATCAGTTACCAATAAAATTAAGTTTCTCATGGTACAGTTTCTCGAAGCTCTCATATCTACCACGAGACCTCATTATAAGGACTCTCGTAGCTATCTCTAAGGGGATCGTACGACAGCGCTATGGCCGCATAGTGAATGTTATGGGTATTACACCACCAAATACTTTCCCATAGGCCACAATGGTAGCGTTTGGATTGATGTAATCTTTAGGAAGGAAAGCACAATACCTGACCACACATGAAGTAACAGTTCGTCATCTGCAGAGTGTGGTAACCCACAAATAAAACCTTTCTTCCGGCGTATGTTTTCTAAACACTTACAGGAAGTGGATCACCCCTATCACGCAGATATTGGACAACTCAGATGAATGGATCAAGTTTTAATTATTTCTTATGACAATTATAAACCTGGAATGTTTTTAGAATACCAGACAAAGTATCCACATAAAAATATGTGTTTCCAACATTTCTGGAACGTTACAAAGAAAAACTGTCTCCACGCTCAAACTTTTGTAATCAAGCATGGTAGGTCGGTCACCCTATTGTCTAGATTGGCACGAAACTCAAATGTGTGCTTTTCAGAGGGCCGACTCAGATATACTGATCAAGTTAGCATTATTTCCTATGCAAAATATGCAGTTCGAGAAGAGACTATAGTTAGCTTACTATCCAACAGACTTGGTCCAGTACAGTTACATTAAGTGTTTAAACGTAAATATAATATGTCATTCAGACGACGTGATAACTGATATCAGTTGGATGATAAAAGTCCACACAGTCAAGGTTTGTGTTTAGACAGTTATTATCATAGTCCTTATTACATAATTTGATTCATGAACGAACATATAGTTGGGACACGACCACATTAGTCATATAAGGATATAAAAATGTCTTTGTATACAGCTTGTGCTTTCCTCGACTTGAATATGAATTCGCATTAATGCTCCATAATGTCGTAATTAAACATGCAAACGTTGAATCGTGCGCTGGTATGTATATTAACTCTCTCCCTGCTGGAGGCAACCGGAGATGCCCTAAAGAGCAGTGCCTGTGCCCAATCCAGCAGGGAGAGGGTTAGGGAAGGGCACCGAGTTTACATGCTTTATTATACAATGTCATATTTGCATTAGCATACACACTGTCACAGCAATACGAAATGTGACATTCTGTATAGACACATACACGTGAAGATGTAATTTTAAGTTCCATTGGAATCCTTTCTTTCGTCTGGTTTCAGCAGTAATGGCTGGAACATCTGCATATCACCAGCTAACACCTTTGACATCCAACAGACAGGTCTAGAAAAAAACGGATATGTACAATAACACATTCTATTGTTGTGTCTCACCTATTGTTATCTAACACCGCGTGGTAATTTGTCCACCACTGCAAGAAAATATTATTTTAGGGGGCTATTGCGATATTTAAAACGTGTGCGTATTTAAAGGTAAACAGTCTGGTTTTGAAAAACAAAATCCATGGTGTTGTTTAAATTTGAAGAATCAACGATTTTATGCCGTGGTTTTAGAAAGATTTGTTTTTATTTTAGCGCAAGTGATTGGGTGTCAGACTACACGGCTACACCTTGAATCCGATCTGTTGGCCCGGTATCTTCTCAGCCTTTTACCTATTTGCAATGAAGATTGATATACATACCTACATGTAGTGTAGTTAGTATCTGTGTCCACCCTAGCTCGTACCTCCAATCGTAATTCTACAAACTTAAATAATTATTCACGCTACATAGCCTACTGGTAAGTGTTTCTACTTATCTATAAGTGATAGACTAAATCGCCCCTCCCCTTCCAATTTCAAGCATATTTTGACAAGATTTACCAACATTTTCTATATTCTCCCGTACATATTGGAATATACAAATCATGAACGGCCATATTGTTGGAATATGGCTGAACATTAATGAGAGAGAGAGAGAGAAATATGATATTAAATAAAGGTTCTAGTGTTGACAATCGAGAGGCGCAAGCGCGTGCTGGACAGGTTCTTGTGTAACTGGTTCCTGTCTACTCAACACTAACCACACACGTTCAGATAGTTGGCTTTCCCCTATCAAATATTTGATTCGTCGGTGTTTTCAAATGATCCAACGCTGCAGCTCAGACGAGGGAGTATTGATACTCTTTCCAGTGTTGAGAGATGACTTACAGTGACTACGTTGATCTCTACCGCGAGGACTTCCGAAGGTTGGTGAACTGCAACTATATACGAGTGAATCACAAGACGTCTGGAGAATTGGTCAATATTGACTTCTCTCTTGACCGGTGTCCAAGAGCACAGACTTGGACAGTCTGGAATCTATGCTTTATGCTGCCGCGGATATCATGTTATGATACACGTTTATGATATCAGAGCCAATCATATTCTAAGCGGTAGGAGCAATATTACAGAAAGAAAAAAAGAAATTTAAATAAATCATAATAATAATAATAATAATAATAATATAATAATAAAATAATAATAATAATAATAAAGTACTTTAATAGCGCCTAATAATATCCACCCGAAGGTAATCTGTTGTGCTAAAAATAGAGCTATATACACGGAGGATAGACTAGCAACTTTAAAAGGATTGACAATACAGATGTGTTTTGAGTTCAGATTTGGGTGTGAATTTAAAGTATGTTGATCTGATGGCTGCTCCAGAGAGTGTGGCCGCATCTTAGCGGACATTTGCATTTAAAGAAAAGAAAAAGAAAAGAACCCACATGTATATAGCAACATACATAGCGTTTAAATACATATCCCTTAAATATTATATTTAGCTTGGAAATGAAGAATTTTTAAGAAATTATTTTCCGCTTGTGATTTCATAGCTGTGACATTGAATCATATCAAATTGCTATGGCATGCCGTCAAAGTAAAAGTATAAAATAATATTATGATATTAGGATTAGGAAGTGTTGAAATTTATTCCTTTTAATTGCCATTGATAAATATACACAGGGGTCACATATAGATGACACTTATATACCTATTTCTTCATAGTCGTGTTTGCCCCTCTGTGTAAAGCGAGTGCCAGACCACACTATTTCAAACTACAACCCAAGAATTGTTTATATACCATTCTAATAATATCTCTTTCTTTTTGTCACTCCTCTTCTGCAATTGGTCATTTTAGAAACCAGATCGCTTTTGAAATTTTTGCTATCTATTAACGCACACGATCTATATGAACACATTCCAACGCCGTGATATTAACGCGTTCAGCTCCTGGAACTAATGTACTAAACTATTTCTACATGATAAGTATTGAATATTTACTCTATCTCGTGGTACCTTGCGTTATGATCGCACTTGTTCCTCGGCGTGCGTGCAGGATTTTCCGACCTGTTGCACTACGGGGTGCTCTGTGGTGACCCTCTGCGACCGCCATGACTCTGCACGTGGCAGCAACAACGGGCCCGTATCTTAACAATCCACGCAGCTACGAAATCACACGATAGAACCTTGGCCGATACGACATGGGAATAATCGAAGGCGCGGCCGATGTGTAGCACTGATATTCCCAGCATTGTACTCCTATAGGTGTCATACAGTCACACATGAAATGGTGTGTTCGCTTCGACAAGTCACACATTTGCTGACCTTCGGTCGAATAATCGTGTCGCATCATGATGACAGGATCAAGTTTTACGGCCCAGGGTATCGTTTCTCGAAGCTCTCTTAGCGGCTAAGGGACCATAGCACTCTCTTTGCCGATAGCTAATACATTGCTAAGAGAGTGCTATGGTCCCTTAGCGGCTAAGAGAGGTTCGAGAAACGATACCCAGATCGATTCCTTTAGTGTATTGATTTGAATGGGGCTAGATGACACCCCTTAATATGCCGGTATCATGTTCCTGCACCTGTTAACGATATGAAACTGCATGTGTGTGTGATATGAAACTGCATATGTGTGTGATTGTACAGTCTACGTCAGTCGTTACATGACGACAAACACCTGAATTAAGATTACATGATATTGGAATTGTTTCCGCGATATATTTCTGACGGGCATACGCCGACGTTAAATAGATAAGAGATCAGTGTATCTGTTTAGGACGAGTTATCTCTTTGGATTGTCACCGAGTATTTAGTCTGATGCTCTTCGATGTCAGTGAACACAAAAACCTTGCGGTAACTGTTTTTAGATTTCTTAAGAACATAGAATGACCTTTGAACCAAGAGTCGTGCTCTATCGGCAATTTGCTAGTAAGGATGGGTCCAAATCCTTTTTGAAGTCGGATCTTCCCAGTATCGTTGTTATACATATCCGCTGTTTTGTTAGATAAGGGGAGGTTCAATGAGAACTCTGATTCTAACGCTCTCATTCATACAGTTAGAATATATAGACGTCCTCTGCTAAGAAGGAATTGCGTGAGAAGTGATAGCCAAAGAGTCATGGAACTATATCAATGGCTGTTAGTCTTCGGGGATCGGTTTCCACGAGAAGAAAGCCAGCTAAGAGTTGGTAATCCCCAGAGAATTAAATGTTATACTCATATCAGTTCCAGACGGACTTTCGTATTTTACGAGTTGTCCGAAAGGTAATAAAACTATAATTTCAGGGAGGGGCGGTATATCCGCGTGATCATGACCCCAGATCTGAACTTGATCTTGATGATAATTCTCGGCCAAGAACACACGCATTCTGTCAGATGGTTCAAAATGGATGAAATTGGTCTATAAACATAGACTACAGTATGTCGGCACTATACATATACATATGTTCCAAATTTGCTAGTAAGGACGGGTTCAAATAATTTTTGAAGTCGGATCGTTTATAAGTTTGGAAGACATAGAATAAATCGATATATAAATATATTCATTGAATGCAAACTTCATGTTCTAGGTAGTTGCTCGCCAGTAAAAGCAATTGCAATAGTTGTTTACCTACATTGCCTCTTGAATACACATTGGAATGGTACCTGGATCGGTTCAAATGGTAAATACGTAATTCTTTGCTAAATTGACCAGCATACGTATGAGTATCTATTCGATTATGGTATTATGTTCATGTGAAACGCTTGTCAGAAGTATTCGAGTTTTTGAACGGTGTATGATAACATCCAAATCCCATTCATTAATACTATATTGAATGTTTGCAGACTGAGTATATATATACGGTATACTAACGAGCAGTGCAATTTGAGAACGCATACAACTGATACATCTTTAATATGTTTTCAACTCGAGGTTCCCTACAAATCACACGACAGCTCAGCTATAGCTTTGTACTATCATGATATCATTAAATGTTTACAATGAAATATCGGAAGATTTAGTTATCCCAGCGCCCAACTACCTCATAATTAGGACCGTCTAGTCATTGTAGGAGGTCATTGTAGGAGGTCATTGCAGGAGGTCAACGTCTTGAGGTCTATTGTACGCCTCACGATCGAGCTAGCATGGACAGTCGTTATAGGGTATAGACCATGGCCCATTATTAGACCTAACTACCACCCCCAATTGTAGTACGGAAATCGCTGATTTTCCGCTGTTACGACCTTCTCGAGTCACTCGGTTTAAATTAGTATGTACGGGGCAGAAATATAACGTTGCTTTTGTTTCTTTTAAGGGTCGCCGGTAAAGAGGGTACAATTCGAACTGAAAATCCTGTATAGCTGCTAATGATGGAATTGTTTCGGTTTTCGTGCCGTGTGGATTGGCTTCTGTGCACTCATAGCCGTGGTAGGAGAGGGTCTGTGTATTTAGTTCGTGATGAAGACGTTTATTTATTCGTTGAATTGCAACACTGCGCCAAGCTAAATATTGTAGAAACGTTTATTGGTCAATGTCCTTACAATTCGGTTGTTTGGATTGCTGAATCATCATATTTATACTATAGTATAGCGATATATGATATGGGTTTCGTGATATCTTGTTCGATCATATACAATCAAATGTTGACGCACATTATCGAAATATTGTTCATGTCAATAAACTTAAGTGAATAATGGCTGATATTTATTATTACGCGTATGCACGTAATTTCATCTGTTATTTAACGTAGTTTAGTCCCAAAAAAATTGTTCTCAGCAGCAGTGCATGTATTTGACTGTGCATATGACATGTCAATAATATTACACTATATAGCATTATTTCAGAACACCGTTTTCTTTTCTTTTTTATTATAAAACATATTGCCCTGCTATTGTCGTTCAGAATTAGACAGGCAATTGCAGATTCTAATGCTCGCGTGCTTTTGGCTTGTTCATTGAGTACACGTTGAAATACCCACCCGTTTCACGAGCTGGAAACGTCCACCCAGGCATTGAATGGTAAACTGGGGTGGGAATTGGGGAGTGATATATAGAGCCAATACATGGGTGATACACTGCCCCTTTGTTTCAATTAAAAACCCGTCCTTAAACGCCCTCTGTGTACGTCTGTGTTCGACTGCGATCGTATACAAGTCTAGATTGTTGTAGAGGAATTAGAAGTCGGTGTTGCGAGTGGTTTCATTCATTGGGTGGCAATCAGTTCACTGACTGTGGGTGGCTGCGAGTAGTCCATAATGATAGTGATCTGTACACAGTGTAATCTGTACCACTGACCAACGCCTTGAAATAATACGGACGTTATACTGTAGGTACAAAAACAAAAACAGATTTGCCTTCTTGTAGGATTTATTTTTTTCCTAGGATCTTCTGAATTGGTATACCCTTCGTTTTGTTTCATAAAATTAATTGTATCGCCCAATGTGATTGTGCGTATATATATGTAACCTGCTAAGGTGAATGTTATTATAATTCCATTACATATTCCATAATCATAAATCGTTTTATTGTAAGAATAACGGCTCTTAACAAAAGGGAAAATAACATACATATATATAGGTATATAATTTAGTCGAATCCAAAGTTCTTAGAAACATTTTACATGCATGCTTTCATAATATGTCCATAACAATAATACGTTTTAAAAAAAGAATTATTAAAAGCATCATGGATCTTAATTTCTAACTTCCGGTAGAGGTCCATGTAGTTTGGTTTGTGGCGTGTGGCTTTACCTGCAAGCAATGAAAATGCTACCATCGTACAGCACATTTCGGGCTAGGCGTTATGCCGTTTATATGGTAGCATAAAACTTTGCCCTTGTGTTTCATTGCAGCTCGTAAGCACAACCTGCACGCCACTATTCAGGATCTACCACTATGCCGAAGACTCCCCGCTTTATTATTCATCACAGTTCGTAAACCCATCGGAAACACCACAAGACCATTCGGCTATTTCGTGATAATAATGCATAGAAGACTTATCTCGTTACTGATAGCCATACTTGTCCCTGTTCCTAGGTTAACATTATCAGTGTTTTCATGACTTTAATCAAGCCGTACATTATACAAGCTCCTACTTCAATCCTCATGCCGGCTATTTCCGCCATCAACCATGACCGGATGTTGTACTTCCCCTGACCGGAAGCAAGTGTTCTTGATTCCCTGGGTTTCTTTACGGGGATTTATCTAGATTGAAATCAAGCTTGAATATAGATTCAAACAGTGATCTAAGAAAAATATTAAATCTAAGCGTGAATTAAACGTCAATGTGTGGGTACCGATATGTCCCATGGCAGCAATGGTGGTCGAGTGTCATGTGCAGAGTGCTATCAGAACAGAAAGAATGAAAATGGGATTCCATGATCGCCAATAAAACGTACATAAAATCTAGATTGACATTTACCGCATCTGATAGCTTAATGAAGAGCAGCATCAGCACATTTGTATACATGTATAGGATACTAGTAGCGGTCTCAAACAACACGTCTACAAAGGATATGTCGGTTGTATAATATGGTATAACAACGTTCTCTGATTACCGGTAATTCTACGCAATTCCCACTTTAATACTATAGTAAGCTGGCATGAAATGGTGAAATGTAGTTACATGTATATCATATTATAGGGGATACAAAAAATAGGAATATTTCAAAGTACATAACGCCTCACGTTTTTCTCATCACTTCATGGGAAGTTGTGTTAGAGCAAGTTTTGCTTTTCCGAAATAATGTTATAGTGTGCATTAAAAGACTAGTGTTACACTGTGAACAGTTGCCAGACCAGGGAAATATGTTCTTAGTCTCTATGCACTACCCCCGCAGGGGCGGATCCAGACTTTCAGGTTATGGGGGGCTCAAAGTGTACTTTAGAGGGCATAAGTTCACC
>JAUTBZ010150238.1:0-11802 GCA_032361785.1 Lepetodrilus galriftensis
TCGCAAATGGGTGAAAGATTCCCGCAGCGACGTTAAACTCCATATTCACTCACTCACTCACTCACTCACTCACTCACCTTAAGGCTATCATTTACATAATGACATCGTTGAGCCACCTGTATGAAGGAACAATTGATGATCTGGAATGTCAAAAAAAAATCCATGAATGTTTTATAATGTTATGTATACGATAGTTATGGGAAGATGGCCACTGGTATTTCTAGAAGTTCTTTTATGAGGCTAGTTAGCCTTGCAGGTTCCTTTCAGCTGTGCCGAGTGTTCCAAATAAGACAATGTTGTCAATGGAACATCTTGCACACTAAGTGGTCTGTACTTGCTGTTGAGAAATGTACAGCGACGTTTCCACATCATAGGCAACTGTATGTGTATGTGAACTGTATCGTTAAATTTCAGCATTGTACATGTACTGCTAATTAAAATGTGCTTTTTATGGATTTCAAATACATTTTATATACATTAAGTTCACATTCTGCTTTGTACTTATGTTTGAATATTAACTTTGAACAACCTACATGAAGTTATTTCCTTTGCGGGTCCTCAAGTCCTAATTATGGACTGGACTCTTTTTTGATAAACCCGACTCGGCCCCGGGTACTCATTCCAGCCCTAATCTTCATTGCAATCTGCAAACTCTCCCAGTTTCCAGTAGACAACAAAACTAGAATTATTTTTATTAATTTTTATTTGCTGTATTTTGTCATGATTTCCTATTACAAGATCAGTTATTTTGATGCATAAAATACAATAGTCACCTTAAGCCTGTTCATTGGCTACAAATATAGTTGACCTTGCACTCCACCAACCAATGCTGGTGACCTCGTAATATTTATAACACAAACAACATAAGGAATTCATACAACATAGGAATTCATACACACATTAACTTAAAATCATTCTTTCTTTGTACACAGAACTCAGTGATTCGATAAATATATACAGCAACTTTCCAAGCATTTTAGCTTTCAAACAAGTCTTGAAGACTAACTTTCATAATCAAACATGTTTAATATTATCTACAAAGTTTTTGTATATTATGATACTTCCAGTATTGAATTCCGAGTTAAACCGATCAGACAACTTTGAGCAAAGTCTACGGGTCACCTAAGATAATAAAATTGTCTAACAAATTATATCTTATTTTGTAATCAAGGCATACATCATCTTACAATGACTCGAGAAATAACTTTTCAACTGACTTTTCATTTCACAACTGCGATATAAAAAGTTGTATTTCATACTGATAGCATATCAATGACCTTGGCAAACCTAACGTTTCACAGGGAGGAAAATAAAATCATAAAAGGTCAATGATGAAGCGGCTTGCAACAAAATATTTTCATGAAATATACTTAATATAAATCCAATCGGGAGAAATCGTGACCAATTCTGAAAATAACAATATTTTGGGTTGCATAAAACAGACATTTGACATGGCGAGAATAAAATATCCATAATGTATAACAATCAATTTAATAAATAAAATACTGGGATCCCAATTCTGGAGGACTTTTGATGCATACTCAACAAAATAAATTAAGAGCCAGTAGATATTTTGCTGGGGAAGCTTTTTAACAAATTTTGGAACTTGGTTCGACCGGTGTAATTCTTGATGTGGCGCTTAGAGCATGCCTTAGGGGGTGGATTTGGCGCATTATAAGTGGTCTATTATTATTATCTGCAGGGTCTTGAAGATTGTCTGTAGCCTGTAGATGTTTGGGAATGCTTCGTAGTTTAACCCTCTCCCTCCTGGATTAGGCACAGGCACTGCTCTTTGGGGCATCTCTGGTTTCCTCCAACATGGAGAGGGTTAAAGTTTATAAAGCTACATTTATGTATACAAAAAACGCTACTGGCCCTTAATTAGTTTTGTCGAGAATATTAACATGTCGCAGGTTTGGTGAAGCTTGATGACCGACGCACTGTCGTCACTTTATCATGACCTGCGACATTAACTGTATCAAGTGAATAATTCACTGCTGTTAATCCTTCACGAACAAGTCCCATATGTTTAACAGTAGCACCGCTAAAACCACTCTAAAAGCAATCACATCACATGAGGACTGGAATCAATCGTCAATAGTTACTATAGTACAGACCAGCCATTGTTTCCATGGCAAACAAACATAGGTGATTTAAGTCGTATTTTGCAACAATCGATCAATCAATCAACAACGCAACAATTCATTCCTGTTCATTCACACCAGTATATTATACCTGCCATGCAGTGGCGGAGAAAGAAACAACAATACTTATAGGTGGTGGAGAAATTAAACAGGATAAAACATTATTATGGCATCCTGAAATTATTTTATATGGAAAACTATAAAATATTACCAGTTGAAGATTATGTACTACTGGTAGTCTGCAAAATGGTGCCGAAAATGAGTTTCAATACAGTTTTGTGGAGATTATTAATTATTCAGATATTTTGACAGGTGGAACATGATGCATTTCCATATATGTTATGAGATATTTAAAACAATTATTTGTCCATGTCTTGACCTTAAAACCAATTTCACCGTCACAATGTGCAAGCATGCCAGGAGATATATAATCTAATCCAGGAAGACTGTCCGACAAACACACATACATGATGGATAAATTAACATGGTCAACACTGTATATAGCAATCCAACTTTGTACAATGAAAGTCTTGCTCGTTTTGACATCAGCACTCTCACACTGTATCTAAATACATATCTACATAAAGAAAAAATGTTTGCTCAGAATGTCAATAAAAATACATTTGCCTTAAAAAAATACTGGTGACAGGTTTATGCAGTGATCGCATATGATGGTGATGTGTACATGTTCGATTAAATAGCTGGGGAAGTCTTATGCACTGATATGAACAGTCGGGTATGGAGGGTGGGATGGAGGGTAGGTATGGGGTGGGTTGGAGGGTAGGGGGTGGGGAGACAAAAAACAAAGGCAAACATGTTTGTGCACAAGGCTGTTGTCCTCTTCAGGAAGAAACTCAAATAAAATTATTTGGAGAGAAACGTGCAATAATTAGATCTTTTTGGTGCAATAATTACTACCTTTTTTGGTGCGCTAAGATCTGTTTGGTGCAATAATTAGACCATTTTGGGGGCGATAATTAGGACCTTTTTGGTGCAATAATTAAATCAAATCCATACCATTCTACTACACCCTTATTTTTTTTTTGCAATAGTGGTAAGAATGCATTTGAATATATACATATATCTCATATGAAGATTACATATATATTCACAAGTAGATATACAGGTGGGGATAAACAGATGACCCCCTAGCCTTTATCACACTGGTGCAATTAAAGAATTATCACAAATGTCCATTACACACTTGACCGAACTATCCACTACACATGCATGCATCACATTTGACCAAGAAAAGATACTGGAAGCTTATGATAATAATAGTGATGCCCTGGCTTATGTCCAGAACAGCTGTATGTGCCTTGGTTCATGCCGAGAAAAGCTATATACGTAACCCTGTTTCATGCCCAATACAGCTGTATGAGCCTTCATTCATGCCCAATACAGCTGTATGTGGCTTCATTCATGCCAAATACAGCTGTATGTGGCTTCATTCAAGCCCAATACAGCTGTATGTGGCTTCAATCATGCCCAATACAGCTGTATGTGGCTTCATTCATGCCCAATACATCTGTATGTGGCTTCATTCATGCCCAATACAGCTGTATGTGGCTTCATTCATGCCCAGAACAGCTGTATGTGGCTTCATTCATGCCCAGAACAGCTGTATGTACCAAGGTTTATGCCCAGAGCGGCTGTATACATGTACCATTAGGAATGTAGTATATATACAGGAGAAGAAAAGCATTCGAAGATGAGATATAGCTGAGAGGACAGACTGATGTTGGTTTCATCCACACTGCTTCAATGCCACACTCAATGGGTCCATCATTAGGTGTGGTCACATACACTACATTAAGTACTTATTACCTTAATGGGGGGCAACAAACTTGTAACCAAACTGCATATCAGAAAATAAATAGCTAGTTTTATGCTTAACACTCCTCGTTTTTAATTATTCAATATGTATTATCAGGACAGAAACATCTGTGTAGAAAGTATGCTAGTAAGCGCCAAACTAGCCAAGAAAATTTGGATAGATTTCTGAATAATTAAAAGACTAAATTAGAAACGCACTCTTTATGCCGATTTGTATAAATCAGTATTAAATGGGGAGCATACAAATTTGGGGATACATTTTGTAGTTTTACTCAAAGTTTGTTCAATACACATTAATTAAGACCAGGAACTGTTTCATGTGTCTGAAGCAACACCATGGTGTTAAACAACCAATGTACAATAAAACAGCCAATGCCTTCAATCACATTTACCATTTCACAACGCATCATTGATAGTTTACTGCACAACTTAATTTAATTTAAATATTGTTGTGTTGAGCAAATGAGCCATGTCTTGTGCAAACTTCAATATCGTCCTAAAAATATATATAAAGCATGTTGTAAGAAGTAATTTTCAGTGGGGCAATTCACTATTTGGCATTCAGCTTAGAGTACACATCATAGTGGCACTTCTCATAAATAGACCATACACATGGCCAATAATTTATAGATAGGCTCAATGTATGTCAGTAAACTCACATTGCATTTCTTAACAGACATTGCTAGTGAGTGAATCGTTGTTTTATGTCACAGCGGGAATCTTTCACCCATATGTGACAATAGACATTGCTATATATTGATTAAGTACAATGAAAACTTGAATCGTTTCGTTAGATCAGATGCAAAGCATAATTTCAGTGGATATAGTCAAACATTCACTAAGCCATTAATTACATTAGACAAGGTTACTACAAATAATGAAATAATAAGATAGTTATTAACTCATACAAGTAATCATGAATACATATTAAGTATCCAAATATGACCAGATTGACGACTGATATTCTTATACATGTATTAAATATAAGAAGTTCATAACAAGTCTTTGGGGGAGTTTAATTAATGATAAGATACCCAAAATTTAAATTGCTGCCATAACTTCAAGTTAAATGTAGATACAGAGATCTTGAAGCAAAAAGTCAATTTTTCATGACTTACTTTATAAAGGGACGTTGGAATAATTTTCCCCGTGTGTAAAATCGTAAATATGGTTAAAGCTACAAAGTTTGGCAAAGATCACGACTGAAGTTACAACTGATTTGCATGCATTTACGAGAACCAGAATACTGATGTTGTAAATATTGGATGAAAATTGCAATGTACAAAGTAAAATTTTGATTAATGTAGCACTTGAAACATAAATGCAAGAGTATTTTATCATGAACAAGTGCTTGCAATAAATAATAATATTTTCCGATTTAGGCGAGTGATTATGGAATTTAATGTTGCTGCAGCAATATTTCACTCGTTTGCGACAATCCTATTTAGGAACAAGATTTGCCTCAACATATATATTGTCACTGTAATGAAAATTAGGAGTAATTGACAGGTACTATTAGTATCAGATTTGCCATAATTCAATGTGAACTTCACACAACAGGGACCATGGGCATCAGTTTTAGTGTACTGCAGTCACTTGATAGGAATAAAGATCAGCTGAAAGTCTCCCAAGCTATCATGGACTGATACTGTTCAATTGTCATTTGAAAGAAAATAGTCAGGAAACAAGTGGAATACGTAGTTTCTATGGGGACAAAAATAAAATAGAAAGAAACATAAACATTCTAAGCATCAATACGTACAACTCTTGTGACCTACCTGCCATTATTTTGTGACAGTACAATATTAGTTTCAAAGTTCCTCTCTGGAAACAAAATGTACAAACGAACGAATGGATGGACTAATTAATCATCAAATCTGAATTAACATTTTCCACCAACTTTGACGAAACAAAATATGTATTCATTACCATCTTGAATGAAGATACCATAACAAAAATATTAATTTACGAGCTGCTGGAAAGACTACTTACATTCTTGCATAGTAAAAAAGTATCTAGAGTAGGGCGAATGAAGTATCAATTATCAACCAGTCCTTTGTAGTTGCAATGCATAGAGATGCAAGCTTTGACAAGTACACAAAGCAAATTCATATGTGGCTCGGCATGCTAATGTGAAGACAAGGGAGACTACTCCAATTCATGAAAATGCACACAAAAAGTATTAATAGAAAAAAATAGTAGGATTATACATTGGTAGGCTTATAATTTTGTGAAATCCTATTAAAATTGTTGTGTGAAATTGTGTTACATTGACTTCTATAGTTGAAAAAAAGCAAAAGAATTAGGTCATATTATACTTCAGAAAATAATATTGGTGCCCCCATCAGTAGAAACAAACCAGTCTCCAAAGTATATATACACAATGGGTTATGAAATATTTTCTCTCCATTACATTCAATTTGCAGCATGTTTTATCACAGGATGATTCATGTAATCAGATATACAAAAGCTCGTTCACGATAGGGTTTATTTCGGGATACATTCTGGGGCAGGAAACAAATGTTTTGAATAATCTTAAAGCTTTCATATTCATTAATACTCATACACAACTTGTGACAGTGCCGTAATTATTGCAATTTTGAATGTATGAAGTATTATATCGTCCCATTCACACAAAATCAAATTAAACATGACATGTATATATATCAAGAACACATGATATCCTCGTACAAGTAAATTCTATGCAGTAAAGCTCTCATCAATCCCAGCATAAAGAACATACAGCCTGCAACAGGCTGAACCTGTGTATGGTATGGTAAAGAGTTGTGGTTTAATAGTTGTATGATGCACACAAAAAAACAACAGCAATCGTTGATATTGCAGTATATTGACTTGACCTGCATAACCCAAGACTAGAGAAATCCTGAGACAACAAATGTACAGTCGGACCTGATAATGGCCGCCTATCATATTATAGTACGTGTTTTCAAACTGGTACGGTGGTGAACATTCTCATGAAGTAAAATCTTGTAAATGCAAAATTGGCTAGTGCTAGTCGGGCATTATTGTCACTGAATGAATGAATTTGGAAATGATATTTGTTAGGACATAGTACAGAGAGCATTAAGATGATTATTCAATATTAAAACTCGCTTTTAAAAATTACTTAAGCATCTAAAAGTTACAAATATTTATATTTCTTGTTACGATATGTAGTACAGGTATTTGTTCTTTGCAGTATATAGAAAAAGAGGAATCAATGGATTTCAAAATTTAAATTATACTCAACAACATTAATTAAGGGTCAGTAGCCTGTTTTGAACATATAAATATAGTTTTATATAATTTTAACAATGAAGAATTTCCAAAGGACTACAGCCTCCTGCCACTCTTCATGAACTTGTATGTATTAGTAGAAGAATGGCATCAGATTCCTCAACTCGTGTTCCTCAATTTGGTATACCGCTTCCATACTAAATTTATGTGTTGAGTATATATTAAGAACAGTCAAATTTAATGATATCCCTCAACTCAAAGACCTGTGACCACATGATATACATTTTCATGGTCCGAAAACTATGAAAGAAATATTGGGAGTTTTGAGTCATTCCACATTGATTTCCGAATATCAAAAACTGGACATTTTCTGCTTACTTTCTATTTCACTGAATCAATTTAAATCATAATAGTTGTTTAAAACAATAACGCATTCCTACCCAAAATAACTGATGGATAAGCTTAGAATGCATTGAAGAGTTTGGCATTCACATACAAAATATATATATACAGATACATACAGAGATAAATATACAAAACTATCTCGGCCCTGTTGCACAACCCTATCTCTGCTGTAGGTTCTTGTTAGCTCTCGTCTTGAAATCTTGATGTCAATAATTATGGCACAGGTCCTACAGTTGCGAGACTTTGTGCGACCAGCGATGATGTCGACATCAAGCCAGATAACAGCATGAGCAAGCCGCTGTTACACCCTGATCGTAAGCTAAGAATACTTCTCGTGCAAAATTATCTCTGGGCCCCTTAGCGTCATTGAGCACATGCATGGGGAAATATACACTAGAGTAAAACCAATAAAAATAAATATTGTAATGATAAACGAGCACTTGGGCGAAATGTGTTCATGTATGGACATGACTAGCATTTGTGATGTGAGACAACATGCGGTTTTCAAACTGGATGATGATTGTGAACATGAATTGGTATAGAGATTGATCACGAAGGTTGAAACATTTCGAACCTACACATCAATTGTTTAATCCATAATGATGTCAATATGCGGTACATTTAATACTATTCAATTTTTAGAACATTTTCTACATTCAATCTTTAAACCAGGCTGTTTTTGTCGTCATGCTTATTTAATGCTTGCTTTCATTCAAAACTAATTTTGTTTAATTCTGTTCCATATTAATCAAAAGCATGCGGAACACCATCAACAAATTTAGAATGAAAGAAAACAATAGAATGGCTAATTGAGATCTTGCATAAAATAATTTGTAATAAAACAATAAAAACAGACTAATTTCAATAACCTCTGCTTGCCATTTTGTGTGCTCATTTTTCAACATTTGTATGTGCCATTATTAATATATTGCTGGATTATTATCCAAGTAACTTGACATTTTTTAATTCGCTTATTCAACTGTATTCTAGTGTTTTGACCAAATCTTATAATCTACTTACACAGAAAATCATTATATCTTTCTTTAATTTACGACAATATCAAATAGGATGGGCAAGATATTATATAAATATTATGAAATACTTTACATAGAAAACAGTATTAATTAGTTTAAATAAATATAGTCATGGAAATTAACATGCAGAACAAATTCTTTGTCTAATTCAGTGATTAATATAATCAGGTTTGTTCGTGCAACAAGCAGGTACATAATAGAATGCAAACTAAAACTACTTTCAAAACTGTATTTTGGCAAATTTGATTAATCAGACACATGCAACAATGATGAAACCTAACAATTGAAATATACATACAACTTCAATCAATGTTTCACATGGGAAAGGATTACTACTACTTAACCTTAAATTATGAATCTAATTATAATTTATATTTATTACAATAGTAACCAATAAATCTACGTGACACATAACCATTACATTAACCCTCTCCATGCTGGATTAGGCAAAAGCACTGCTCATTAAGGCATTTCTGGTTGCCTTCAGCCGGGAGAGGGTTAAACAATTAATTTTCCAAAGAATTTCATATCAAGATAATACTAGCTAGAAATTCAAAGTTTTCTCCCTTTTGGTTGTTATTACATAATTCATTGTATTTAACCGTAACTATTTAAAACGGATAACTGCTGAACAAGATTTCTGAATGAATGAGAAGAATAACATCCACTACTAAGCACTTCACAATGTATATAATAAACATATCCTAGTTGGATGAAACCATACGTATTGATAACAACTTGGCAACTGGACTGCACTTAGTATCACATAATTAAGATCGGAGATGATGAGAATGTCCTTGTGATAAAACAAGTGCTGGCAGCAGGATGAGTAACATCACACTCAAACTGCCACAATAATATATAGTCTATACATGGCAAACTGAACAAAACAACATAGCATTAATAAAGGCATGGAATCAAAGCCAATAGATGATGCCTGCAGGTCACTGATGATGATTACGCTGATGACGAAGACGATGACGGTGATGAATAATGCACTGATAATGACGACGTCGATGATGACGAAAAATATACATCGATGGAGAGATGGCAATTCATCAGCTAGCTCTGCAGACACTTGTCACTGAGGTCTAAATGCTGATGATGAGCCCACTTGACGACGACGATGATGATGACGACACAGTCAGAGAGATGTGAAACGGCTGATGATGACTAGTCCTGGTCCCCGTGATGAGCCAGGCCTAGCGCGACGTCAGTCAGAATCAGATTTCGGTTTGTAGTTCAAGTGGTAGTTTCCTGAAATGGAAAAATCAGTTCTTAGCACAATCAAAAGGAAGGACATATTTTGTAAGTCTCCATTTTCAGTTTTATTGGAATTTTGTCCATCACAATGACATTACATTTTACTGCCGACTTCCAAATTGCTGCATTATGCTAGGTAAAAAATAGTCATGTGTTGAAAGTTTATCAGAAATGTAAGAACAAGAATTCAGCAACGACAATCCCTACTAATCTACTGGTTGGCAATTTCTAGCAAATATAATTCTTGCTATCATTGCCATTCGCGCATTGATAGATCTGCCGCTACCCCTGAAGAAGACAGTAACCGTTGTTTCAACTACCAGAGGCTGGCATTGCCAACCATCAATAAACCAACATCTGCCACCTATCGACAGAGATGGACACTCCCCAGCCCTCAAAAGACATACCTTGCATGGCGTCCATGGAGTTCTCCTTACAGTCGTACGCCTTGTGCATGGAGGAGCCACAGTTGTAACAGCCCTGCACCTTGAGTTTGCCCTGCGGCTCGGGGTTGTTGCTGGGATTATGCTGGATGCTCCTGTACACACTGCCCGGCATCATCTGCTGCGGCGCCGCCTGGGGAGCCGCGGGGTGGTGCACGTGCTGGAAGCCGCCGCCGTGGCTGTTGACGTACATCTCGTGGTTCAGGCCGTTGGGGTAGCTCGGGGGAGGTACGTGGTGGCCGTATGCTGCCATGTTGGAGAAGTGCGGTATCATGCCGTTCTGGTAGAACCCGGGCATGTAGTACGACTGGTAGGGCATCGTGCTGTACGGGTGCTGGTAGCCTGCGGTGGTGGTGGTGGTCACGCTGTTGTTGCAGTTGCAGCCGCAGGAGCTGCACTGCGAGTGATTGGACGTGGATACGGCGTACGGCGTGCCGCCGGTGAACGTGGACGAGGAAGTCGATGGCGTGTTAGACGCCGTGCTCGGACCGTGAATCATCTGCAGCGGCGAGTCGCTCCCCGAGTGGATGGACTCAGGTGGGGTTCCCGTGGGGTTGGGCATCGGCAGCGGAGGCACCCCGTTGGCAGGGGGCGGCTTGACCCCGATGTTGGCAGCCCCAGGGTTCATTCCGGGGGCCAGGGGCTGGTTGCCGCCCTGGGATATTGTCACGGTCGTGGCACTGGAGATATTGGTAAGCACAGATCTGGGAGTAGGCACAGGCACATTGGGGCGCGGCATGACATTGAGGCTGTAAGGGGGCACCACTCTCTGGGAACTGCCCTCATTGTTAGCACTATACGTTGTGTTATTGTTGAGATTGACCGGCGTCATAGGAAGGTCTGTCCGTACCGCACCATGGTAGTACATCACCACCTGCGGCTGCTTCATGTGACCCTCCGGCGGCATGTTGATCACGTTCTTGTTGTGAAGACCGATGTTGGTGTGGGCTGGAGCGGGCTTGAAGTGACGCACGAGGTGCGACGAGTAGAACGCAGAGCGAGGGAAGTTGGTGGTGGCTCCAGGACTAGGGTTCGGGTCGGACTGATACCCGTTGTACCCGGTCGACACAGCCTGACCACCGACTACGGGATATAGTTCCGGCTTGGCATCGGGATACACGTTGAGTGGCGATGGTTGTCTCATGACACTCCCCTTCATTTCGTCGAGGACAGGGGGGTGGGGCTGCGGCTGCCCGGACTGGGGTTGGAGGAGTGCAGTACGGTGTGGGAACGCCTTTCTCCTGCCATCTGGGTACTGCTTCTCAATCTCAATGCTGTTTGATTTTTCTGAAGTAAGGAAATAATGTTTCTGAAGTAAACACCAATTTCACAACATGTGAATATTTGCAGAGACCAAATGGCACTTAAGGAGGCTGGCCCTAGTTTCGACCAAAAGTTCTAACACAACGATTTTCCTGAAATTTTAGTATGTTGTGCGTT